>QYTT01085558.1:0-16652 GCA_006980735.1 Dasypogon diadema | reverse complement strand
ATGGAGGAACCGAGCTGAGACGATAGTGCGATTATAGCACATGATTCTAATTTATACTATAACCATATGCAAACGTAGATATAAATATACTATTTTTTTTGTTTTTTGTTTTTTTTAATCTTCACTGTGAATCACGCTGAATTTAAGTTCATTTTTGAATTAATCCCGTGTTTAGAGAATTACACAATAAGTGCCTTCTTCTTTCTTTGCGAAATTCCAATTGAAGTAACTGTTCTCATCTATGTATTTCTTCTGTTTAATAAAGAAAATAAATAAAGAATTGGTAGCACATGAATCCTCCTTCTTTAAGAAGGAATGTATTGAAATATTTGTGAACTAGATTTTATCTTCCATCAACAAATTCTCTCTTATCTGCCTTCAGATTGTTTGAATAAGAACACCTTGCGTAATTCAGGTAAAAGGTGCATCTAAGTGATTATAACAATTTCCTCCTTACGATGGAAACTATTCTCAAACAAAGAAAATAAATTTCCCTTTGCTACCAACACTGTTGTTAACAGGAGACGGAAATAGTATGTATTCACCACTTCATATATAGATAGCTCTCTTAATATATTTCTTTAAATTATTTCGTTTTATTGTTTAAATATAAGTTCAGAACTGTTAAGAATTCTTAGCAGAACTTTTTTTTGTAATTTTAAATATGCATTTTATTAATGACACCTGTAGTGACATGCTTTTTCGAAAACTTAAAAGTTAACTTTAATCATTATATAGGACAAAAAAAAACAAAATGAGTTCTACAAATTGCTGAAGATTTTTCTGCTTTCTTCTATTTAATAGATTTATTTATTACTTGCTTTATATAAACTTTTTTATGTCATTGTAATCGCAACTATTTCATTTATATTTATTATAATATATTTAAAATTAAGTTTTAAAACTTTCTACTTCTTAGTAATTTTTTTTGCTTCAGTTTAATTATAACGAAAGATTATAAGGGGAATTTCTGTGGGTATGACCCAAATTTATTTTTTGAAAACTTACATAAGATCTGTACTGGATCAAAATGCTCACTAATTTTTATGTTCAATAATTTCCCCTTATTTTTTAGGCATGCACTTTCCCTTTTATAAGTATTACAAGCTAGACTTCAATACGTTGATTATCACAATTTGCATGAAAGCGTTCATGCAAGAATTACGTGTCGTGAGAGAACTTTTAAGCGGTCGGACACCTGTGTTAAGCTTCTTGATCCGCCTGCAGGTAATATCTATTGCAATCACTGTTTTTTTTTCTGACCAGTTCAATTCAAGCCAATCTACTGTAGATACAAATTAGACACATTTGAATTTCCGTCACTGAGACCGATTGTATAGTTTTGTATAACGGGGAATCCAGATTTTTCTTTTTTATTATCAATTGCAAAAACTCAATTTTAAGATTGTTGTTGATATTTTTTCATTTTCAATTCAACATTTTTATTAATGTAAACTCTAGCAATTGTAAGGAAAAATAATGCAGACGAACTGTATATAAAATAATGCATACTTACCTTTACTATTTATCTATGTATTTTAAGCTTGTGCAGTGTATGACGAAGGTTGGTGTGGCGGTAGCTTTAATTTTGTATAAAACCTGTCAACTGCAAATGCACTCTAATACAGTTGCAAGATGCAACTGGGCGGAAGGCAAGAACAAATTAGTGAGATCACCAGTACTTCACGAACCCTCGTCACAAATCGACGTAAAGTCCGCTTGAGAACTTGTCTCGTGAAAAATAGTTTTTAGGTAATAAAATTAAATTAAAAAGAAATCGCGTTTGTTTTGCTCGCCCTAAAGTCCAAGAGAGTTTTTAAAGCTGGCATCAATTGGGTAAGCCGGCATCGATCGTGCAACAAGTGGTCCACGTTTTAAGTATCCAGAACCCACGGAATAGCCACAGTTGGATTTTCGACGGAATATCACTTCAGGGCACGTGGCCCTCTATTTGGAATCTGTGCTCCATAAATTCGATGGAAAGGTTAAATTTTTAAAGTTCCTCCAATTAATTTTTTCCACAAAACTCGCTAAAGCTAAAGTATTTGAAACGATTGCTCCAATTTTTTTAATAACACACTGAAATTTACTTATCACTTATCGCATCCCAAACTTCTGATCCTCAAAAAAAGGAAAACTTCTTCTTGACCTCTCTCGGCGGCCACACACCTAATCCCCCTCCCATACCGGATTTCTCCCTCCGTACCACTTACTAAGATGGCATCCTTGCTACTTCCTCCTCGGTCCCCCATATTGGCTCCTTAAGGCGGCATTTCGAATTTGAATTCCTGCTAATTTGATTTGAAAGTTTATTAAATCCCTTATATGTTAAGTGTCATGTCCCATTCATGACATTTGAAACATGTTTTATGCCGTATCTTATCCAAACACTTTAATTCCTCGACGGGGTACACCACTTTGCTGCATCTCGCACAGGTTTCATTCATGTTTACACTACAATATTATCACAAAAACCACAAATCCTGTTGTATATTCCTTTCCGTAAGGCACTTAGAACTTCCGAATATAATTTTGCTGCTGACCCATTGCATTTAGCCCGATAAATTAATTAAAACAAGACAAATACTGAACCGATAAACAAACTCCCACCCCACGGCTCTACTTTTCGACAGCGAATGCAGGATGGTACGTCACTTTGCCATCTTCTAGTACTAAGTTTGTGAGCAACTCGTAAGTGTACTAAAAACCTACGAGCATGTAGATGCAGATTGGAATCCTGGCAGAAGTCTCGTTTCTGATCTCTACGGGTGTGTGTTTATCCCAATATGTAGCAGGCGATATAGAAAAAAAATCGATCGGGACTTCTATGCACTTTAAAGGATCTGTGCTTTGAATCATAAAAGCATGCTGAAAGTCGTTATGAACAACATGCCCAGCAGAATATTACTGGAAATATGTAAAAAAATATACTTTAGCCATTCTTTACTTCCCAAATACCTCAAAATTCTATCCAACCCTGACGTTGTGACGTCACCACTCAGGAAAAGTGCTTCAATTGCATTCGACTGCAGAAACAGCAATCTTGAACAAACCCTATGTCATATGTATATGATGTACCTTAGAAGACCTCAAACAGTTTTTTATTTTTACACTGAATTTTCTTTTTTTATATATACCAAAATGACAACATTAAATTTCTGAATACTTTTAAGGGAAATACCATTTAAAATTAATTTGAAGAGAACTCATACAGGAAGCGTGATGACAAACATACACCGCCTTTATGCGAGCAGAGAAAAACCGCTTTGTGGTTGATGAAACACCAAAAACCGGTTTATATTTCATGTATAAACACGAAAGCCTAAAATAGGTATAACCCCAACTACTAAAAGCAATATTTTGGAGGAAGGTAAGAAAACAAGGTAAGAATATTTCTGTTCGAAGGAATTATTATTATGCGTGTGTAAATCGGTCATTGCTCATAGACCTTATGCGATAAACCCAAATTTTGGTCTATCTCCAAACCATGAAGCGGTTTTTCTTTGATTGTATAAACGAGCTGATAGATTACACATTTATCACGTAGGTGAATTCTATTTACGTAGAATTTTTTACGTCAAATATTTTTTTACAATTAAATGTATATTACAATGTACCCTAAGCAGAAAAGCATTTCTTATTTACTTAAGTAGTGTAAAACTGTGTACAAAATCTACTACCTTAAAGAAAATTAATTTTATTTCTGGAAGATTAATTTTATTTCTGGAATTAATAGGAATGGCAATGAGGTGCCTGACCCAAACTTACACAATATCTTTTTGTATAATAAAATAAATAAATTAGAAAATAAAATTGATAATTTAAAAATATGCTAAATAATTTTTCTTTTCATAGTAATAATAATTTTAGAAATCGGAATTTTAAGAACTTTTCACGAAACAGATATCGAAGCAAATCCTCTAGTAGGAATACAGAAAATCTTAATAAAAATTGTTGGTACCATTCCAGTAAGTAAGTAAATGTGTTTCTCCGCGTGCATATAACAATAATAATAATAATAGTTCTAGTTCAAAAAACTAAGTAGCCCGTCAGCGTGTCTTAATAAGAGTTTAATTTTGAATTCAAAGAGATTATTTTTGTTCGATAAAGACAATAAACTTGATTTTTTAATAGACTCAGGAGAGGATCTTTCAGTTATCCCTCATCGATTATATAAAGGATATAAATTAAATCCAAATTTACTTCTCTCAGCTGCTAATGGTTCAGCAATTAAAACTTTTGGTACGAAATTATTAAAAGTTAATTTTGGTTTATGGAGAGAATTCAACATGTCGCAGAAGTGGATAAACCAATTGTTGGTGCTGATTTTTAAATAAAGTTTAACTTACTTATAGATTTAAAAACTAAAAAGTTGGTGGATGCTAAGACTTAATTGAGTGTCAATGGAATAACAACCTCCATAGATAGTCCCTCACCACGACATTACATTTTCAACAACGAATTTGGTAAAATCCTTTGTTAATTCCCTGAACCTACTCAGGCTCCACAGTATGGTAAACCAGTTAAACATGATGTAGTTCATCATATTTATACCAATGGTCAATTATCTTTTTCTAGACCTCGAAGATTAGATTTAAATAAATATAAAATCGCTTAGGAGTTTGATCAAATGTCACAACTAGGGTTATGTAGAGTATCTTCTTCAAATACTGCTTCACCATTACATATGGTGCCCAAGAAAAATTCACAGGATTGGCGTCCCTGTGGGGATTTTAGAAGATTAAATGCAATTACTATCCCAGAAAGATATCAGATTCCCCACATTCAAAATCTTTCAATGAATTTAAATGACTGCACTATTTTCTCAAAAATAGATTTGGTGAGAGCATATACCAATGGCACCAGAAGATATTCACAAAACAGCCATCACAATTCCTTTTGGTTTGTTTGAATATTTAAGAATGTCTTTTGGTTTGCGAAATGCAGCACAAACTTTCCAAAAATTTATGGATCAAGTGGTAAAAGGTCTAGACTTTACTTTTGTATACATTGACGACATTTTGGTTGTAAGCAAAAATTCTAATGAACATAAGCAATATTTAAAGCAACTTTTTCAACGATTAGAGGAATTTGGAATCAATATAAATGCCTCTAAATGTATATTGGGTGTCGAATCTTTAGACTTTCTCAGTCACAAAAGTCAACAAGGCATTTTACCGTCAGAAGAAAGGGTTAGTATTATTAAAAATTTTCCTTCTCCGAAAACTATTAAAGATATACAAAGATTTATAGGTATGGTGAATTATTATCACCGCTTTATACCAAATTTAGCCACTTTACTAAACTCCATTAGTATTCATCTCACATTTTTAAATAAAAAATCAAAATCCAGTAAAAATTTTTCATGGCCGTCAGAATGTGAGAATAATTTCATAGAGATCAAAAATAAATTGACCAGTGCCACATGTAACGTCTGATTAGGAGAGGAAAAATTAAAAATGACCGTCTTCTGCCACACACAAGATAGAACTCCCTTTATTTGCAGGTATTCAACTTGAAATTGACAATTTAGCTTACATTGCATTTGACTTGGTACATTTCAGTCAATTCCAACAGCTGACAATTTTCCGGGAAACAAATCTCGGATTACAATTTCAGCTTTGTGTCGGTCATTTACCTTGTGAAGTGCATGGCAAAATCCGTAATCGGAGTAATACAAAATGTTGTTGTGTTTATTGCAGTTTGCACTTTTTCAGGTAAATGACCGCACGTGTCAGCTCATTTTAACACCACACTTTTGGCACATCCTCTGGAAGATACGACTTTAACTCTGACTGTAGGCGCATCAAATGTTGCAGTAGGAACAGTCTTAGAGCAATTGCACAATAATATTTTTGGGAACCTTTCTTCTTCTTCTCGAAGAAGATCTCACCGGCAGAAACGAGATATTCTGCTTTTGACAAAGAATTATTAGCCATTTACCTTAGTGTCAAACAATTCAGATATTTTCTTGAAGGTAGAAAATTTATTATTTTTACAGATGACAAACCTTTAACTTCTGCAATTAATTCCAAAACGGAAAGAAGTCCTAGACAAGCTAGACATTTGGATTATATTCTCCAATTTAGTAATAATATTAGGCACATTAAACGAAAAAGAAATATAGTAGCAGACGCCTTGTCCAGAATTGAAGATTTGAATAGAAACTGTAATGCGCTAAATAATAACGAATTAGATTTGCACTTAGTAACTAAGATGCAACAAGAAGATAAGGAATTGAAAATATTGTTACACAAAAAATTAGAGAATACTACCTTTAAATTAGAACGAGTTAACATTCCCAACTCGAACTTATTAATATGGTGCGAGGTTTCATTAAATAGGGTGAGACCTTTTATACCACAACCTTTACGTGACAAAACTTTTAAAAGTTTTCATAATCTCGCGCATTCAGGTATACGGGCTTCCAAGAAATGGATTTCTCAAAGATATTTCTGGCCAAAGATGAATTCAATGGTCACACAATGGGTAAAAAATTGTATTAACTGCCAGAAAGCAAAAGTGCAGTTTCATACCAAGTCTAAATTAGGACATATTGAATTGCCATGTCCTTTGCCACCTTCGAAAGGTTACATATACTTATTAACCATTATAGATAGATATACACCGTGGCCAGAAGTTTTTCCTCTTAAGGACTCATCAGCGGTTTCAATAGTTACAACTATTTTCGAACAATATATACCTCGTTTTGGAGTTCCTTCAGAGATTACTTCTGATCAAGGTGCTCATTATCCAAGAATTTTCTAGATTATTAGGTATTCATAATATTAGAAGAACATCCTGTCATTCACAGTCAAATGGTTTGGTTAAGAGATTTCATAGGACACTTCAGACGGCTATTAGATCTTCAAGTGATTCGACACAATGGGTTACACATTTGCCTGCAATTCTTTTAGGTTTGAGAACCACGATTAAAGAGGATCTGTATTGCTCGCCTGCTGAATTGGTCTATGACCAATCCCTCCGAATTCCAGGAGAATTTTTTGTTCAACAAAAAAATATGATTTATCATCTTCAACATGTTTAAAATTTTAAAATCTCATATCAAGAATTTTATACCTACCAGTTTTAGGTAACAAAGAGAAAAATTTTTTGTACCGAAAGATGTAAACGATTGCGATTATGTATTCATTCGAAATGATGCGATTAAGCCAACCCTTAATCCGATCTATGAAGGACCATATAACGTTGTTGTTGTTGACTTTCGTGGTAAACTTGGATGGAAGAAGGACTGCAATTTCAATTGACCGATTAAAACCAGCTAATATCGATCCTCAGTTGGATGTAGAAGCACCATGTAATAAAAGACATACAAAAAGAGTTACTTTCCTACTGTAGTTTAAGTTTTCTTTTTCTTTTCACTTGTGACGCTATCGCTAGCGGGGAAGTTATGTAGCGGTTAGCTACATTTAGTTTTTGTAGTTAATTACTTTTTATCTAATTTTTATATTTATCTCTTAATAGAAGTAATGTCTATATAGCTTTACAGAAACACTTTAAAAAATGAAGCTTTGATTGATCACAGACACACAACTACTTTGCCAAAAAAGCTTACAGAGAAATTTAGGAGACACTGAAATTTGTAAAAATTTTTGAGGTGTCCGGATAAATAGAGAAATAAATTTTGTTTCGAGTGCTAAAGTCGTGATATTAGAGAAAGTGTTTCATTAAAGATTTTTTTAATGTATTTTAAAAATAAGAATTTAATTAAAGAAAATTAAATCAATGATTTAAAATAAAAGATTTTAAAAGGAACGCAAATGAATTAAGAAAATTAAGTGTGTTAACAATTTTTTTACTTACGCCTTAACGAAACATGTCTAACTGATTATGGGTGCGTATAAATATTCATTTGTCAGATAAAAAATGTACCGTTACAAAGTTATTCGCATTTGGGAAGCGGATCATCAAAATTGATTACTTTTTCCATTAGTTCCATAGAAGCCGTGAAGGAGTTTTTTTTTTATATTACTTATCAAATGTAGAAAATTACCGCAAAAAATATATTAACATGTACCAAGACGGTGAAAAAGTAAAATTTGTCTTTATTTTACATTAAAATTTTAATATCTAAGGTAAATATTAACCGATTTTCGAAATTCTTTTCATTTTTTAATTTTTTGTGAGTTTTTGAGATCATTTCGAAGTCTATAACTTTTATCACATTTTTGTGAAAAAGTGAAAAATCGGACTAAAATTTTAGTCGAAAATTTACAATTTGTAATTTTGGTGTCAACATTTTGGCGGAGGTGACTGTGTGCAGCATATAATTTATATAGAGGGCCACAAAGTATTGCAAATACTTTATTATTGCTGTAATCGGTTGATATTTAGGTTGTGAAATTGGATGGAATAAAATTCGAGAATTTTGGAGGTAAACTGCCATCTGGTGGATTGGAATGAAACTTTGTGAACCTCTCTATGCGGTTGAAGATGAAAGTGACAATCCTTACCTTCCCATTGCACTTTATTTCATTAAAATCGGGCTATCCATTCCGGAGTACATAATTAAAAAATTAGTGAAAAAGTCCGGAATGCGAAAAATTAAGGCATTTGTCTAAAGAAAATGGCGAATTTTTCATCCATGTCCTTTAAGTTAAGTGCGGTAACAGAACATTGGTCTGGATGAGTAATTTTCAAATTTCAGGTTTGTAGGCTTTATAGTTTTCGCCTTTTTACATACATATTATAAAATGGGGAGAAAATGAAGAAATGGTTCTGGAAAGATTGAAAAAGGGAAAGATGGAAAAACGGGAGGATGGAAAGATGAGAGATGGAATTATGGGAAAATGGGTATTCGGTTATCACGTCTAGGAAGGATCTACTAAACAAGTAAAATCACGGGTTATGCATAATTATGAAAGTACTGCAATAAAATCTATCACCAATAGTGACATAAGTTGTATGCCTATCCACGCAACAAAGTAGTTCTGGTAGTATAGAAATACGTTGTCATCATTTTTCTATACTTTGAATTTAATTTTTTATAGCAGCGTAAAACCTTCAAATTCCTCAAAATTAGGTTTAATGGACTTACGCCACTTTTATTCTCATATTTGGCTCATGTATTTATTAAAAACCAAACCATTGTATTGTCTTTCTTACAAGGGAATTATAAAGTACGAAGGAAGTCCTAAAATATTATTTTACGTAATAATACAAAGTGAAAATAGTATCGAAAAATTTCGAATATCAAAAACATCTGATATTCGACATTTGTCAATATTTTTCTCATTTTAGATATTTTGCAGGGTACAATATTGGCAACACAATAAGAAAACAAATAGTTCATCAAATACAAAACATAGACTTTTCTTAAAAAATATCACTGAAATAAATAACTTGGAGAGAGCATTCCATTGAAATCTGCAGCACATAAGTGAGACCATTTTTACCATTGCCTTATATTTTCTTCTTCGCCCTCAAATTTTCCATTTAAAACAATATGTGGAGAAGGGATGGTGTTATAAAAGTACAGCTATCCTTTGCATACCCAAGGGCCTTTAGCACCATCTGGGCCCCGTTGGGGGTCGTACGTGATGGAGCGCTCATGTTAGACTGGCAAGTCGAAGATAGATATCCCGGAGTACATGAATGACCGCAGCCGTGGCAGCCCGCTTTGTGGAGCGCGGATTCGATGGTCCGACGTCTTCTTTTAACATATCAAAATCGGACATTTCATATGAAACAACATAATACAAATAAAAAGGAACGGGACGGTGCAATACCTTGAAATCTTTGAGAGTAATTAAGATCAAAATAATGATTAAGTGCCCTTCTGTGTGTCGTAGACTTTTGCTGGAAAATTCATAATTACTTTATATGACCTTAAAATGATTCCTGTAGATCATTGGATCACCATAAGTGAATCACACACCCAAATGTAGAATTTTACGCTTCCTCGATTTCCGGCGTCAGAAATGGGGACATCGACTAATGGAGATATAGTTTATTTCAGTGTATCATGAATATTTTTATGCGTTAAAAACGTTTGTTTAAACTTACCCTACGTCAAGGGTATCAAAAGGGATCATTCAGGCGAGTCACTCACGGTCAGTTTTTTACACAGTTAAATGGTAGCATGAGTGTGAGAAAGGGGAACGACGTTCAGTTCACAGTTTACGACTGAGGGAAGTCTGTGGACAATACATTTCGAAAGCCGCAACTGCGTAGTTATATCTAGATGAAAATATTTCTTGTATGGAAATACTGTTCTGTGCAGTATGCATGCAATCGATAATAAAAAAAAAAATTTCTGTTTTTGGCTACCCAGTTAAATAAATAAAATATAATAAAGAAGAAAAGAAACACATTTGTCTTTTTAATAATTACAGTATTACATCAAGAATAACTATATTGGTGTACCGCCACTGCTTGAGTTATCAGTTTTTCCAGAAAATAGCACCCATCGTTGCAAAATATAAGGTTTTTAAAGTAGTATCTCGGAGTATTTTATGCTATGCCGCACAAATTTAGGGTTTTTGATACCATAATAAAGTAGAAAAACGGCAAGCACAGATAAACACTCAGATGTCCAGGCCTAATGCATTACTTGGGACCAATTTCTGTTTTTCTGCTAGCAGAAAAACAAGCGTTTCAACAAAAATGTGGCCAGCTACTTAACCCAAGTCTGTTGGTTGATCACTACACGCATGCTATTATGTCGGTCGTAGGAGTCGGGGGGCTGGAAGGTAAGCGTTAGGTGACTGGGTACATTTTTGATGAATCGTCTGTTTTTCCTGCTAGCCGCAAAACAGAAGCCGGTCCCAAGCAATGCATTAGGTCTGGACATCTGTGCTTATTTGTGCTGTACGTGTTTTTCGTTAAAAAAGTTCGTTTCTCCAAATTACACCCCTTACTAGCTTATCGATTTTGTTTATTTTCATGTTTAAGTCCCACTTGGCTTATATATTTGAAGAGTGATATGATCCCTAAGGTGTCCAGATTAGTTGGTGTAGTCAATGGAAAGACTGAGAGGCTTTGTACAGATTCATTAGAACAGCTCTTTGCTACCGCAAATTTGTAATAAGTGAATATAACTAAGCCGTTTCTAAAGGCCGAAACTCAATAGCGGGATCGGCACCGGCACTGGCATCGGCATCGATGCCTGTCAAAATAAAATGAACGTATCGTAATGCTGCAAAACTCAATGGCGGAATGGCATCGAAATGCGGTGCTGGTGCCGATGCCTGTATCAATTGATATTTGATATTCAAGGCGGCATCGTCGGCATCGGTCGTTTAAAAATGGTGGAAAAAGGAAAAACTAGCAGAGTTTGTGCGATAAAATCCTTGTTTATTTATAAAAACGGATAGAGATTACAAAAACACAATTAAAAAGGAAAAAATTTGGCGGAAAATAAGCGAGGACTTGTCTATTCCGGGTAAATGAATTTAATTGAGATTTTTGGAATTATTTTAATAACAATAAAGCCATTATGTGCTACTCTTACACTTTCAACAATATACGCTAGATTTTCATCATTAATTACTGCCAATTTTATCCAAACATATTGATTACTTTAAAAAACACAACTGTCAACGATGCCACAATTGAGTTTTGCAGGGCATTGATGTCGCCATCTACTTCGATACCGATGTCACACGAATGCCGGTGCCGGTGCCGATGCCGCTATTGAGTTTCGGCCTTAAAGTTTTATTTTTTTGGAGTACATATATTCGTCTGTTCTTTACTAGATTACTGATGAATTTAACTCTTTCTGAACAAACGACATATTGTAGCATAATTATTAACTATTAACTTGAGACTTCTAACATATTGGATTTTTATTACAAGACTTAATCATTAGTATGTAGATACTATATTAAAGCTTCGGCTTCTGAGGTACTGTGTTTTAGTGCTGCCATATGACAATTTTTCTCGATCACTTGAGTTTTTGAAGAATGCAAACCAAACAAAGCTATCACAGCACAAAGCTATCTTCAAGCTAAATAATACAAAACAAGTTCATTTTCTCTAAACTCACCAATTTTTTTGCAGCTCTGTTTATCTGTGTGTAAGATAAATCCTTCTCGACACTTGCAGTAGTACGATCCTTCAGTATTAAAGCAAAGTTGATCGCAAGGTTTTTCCTCTTTACATTCATTAATATCGCGCTCACAATGTCGTCCTGTAAAACCAGATGGACAACTACATGTTTCTGGTTGGATGCATGTTCCTCCATTTTGGCATTTATTTTTGCATATGGCTAAAGATGGAAAATTAGTGGCTTTTAAATCACTATACATACACCTGTAACTTACGTTTCATGCAACTATTAGACTGTTTCGATAACTGTTCCCATCCGGGGCAGCAGTCGTATGTGATTTGCCGCGTGGTCTTATGTCGAATAACATCTCGGACCGCTGGTTCATGGACCAGTTGAACTCTTGTACACATTTGATTTGATTGACATGGCTCACTGATGTGTCTCCATGTTGGCCGCGTGTAAACTTCGGTTGTTTTCACTGGAATATGGACTGTCTTGTGTTGCATGCATATGTGACGACTAAAAATAAAAATAAAATTAAATTAGATCTTGGTATTTCTAATCATCAGTATACATAATTAATAAAAATAATATAAGTATCACGTGGTCAAACGAAGAAGTTGAATTAAAAGAAAAATTGTGAACATAGTAATAGATATATTGCCATTAAAGAAAGAGCTTTTAACGTACCTTGGATGTTTATTAGGTCGCCTAACATGGAATATCTGATTTGTGTTCACTTAATATCTGAACATTGGTTTATCAGGTTGCCATTTATTGATTGGATAAACCTTTTTATATTTTACATTAAGAAAAGGTGTATTTTGATGAATTTTAACTTTTATTTTTTCTAAACGAGTATGTGCCCTATCTTGCAAATACTTGGGTATTGCCTAAGCTCAGGGGAGAAACCCTATGATGCACACAGCTTAGCTTAAGAGCAAGGAAATTAGGGAAGAAGAGATTGGGAAATTTTAACCTGACAAATGTTGCAAATGAGCCACAATTTTTGGCTTGAAATTATTGCTGTGCAACATCCCAGTGGCTTCACAAGTACAATACTCGTCAGTAGAATTGATTCAACCACTGGTACCTAGATAAATCGTCGTGTCCTGTGCATGATTTTAACCCACCTCAACAGGGAAGAAAATCTGCGGACGACAATAAAGTTTGTAGGTAAAACGCCAGCGAAGCTATTGATGGGGAGAAAAACGCGATCGATAATACCAGGTAAGGAGGAATTGTTCCGACGGGAAGATGAGATAGATATTAAAAGAAAGTTAAACCAAAAGCAGAAAATCTATAAATCGTATTATGACAAAATATCAAATGATAAAGCTAGTTTTAGACTAGGGGAACAAGTTTGGATGAGACAGGGTAAAATATGGGTAAAAGCTATAATAGAAAGGCACCATTCAGCTCCCAGGTCTTATATAGTTAAAATGAAAGATGGAACGCTCCTATAAGAAGAAATTCTAGCATGTTAAGAAAGTTGAAATTGTAATTGCTTGGATTGTAATATTTGCACAAGAGTCCAGGGAAGTAGTTGAATAAATAAAGATAATTAGTCGTATAAGTTTGAAAATATTGAATGTAAAGAAAGGCAGCTCATGCTCGGATGCTCAGAAAATAAATCGCAGACAAAAAAGTTGTCAAGTCTTAGGCATAAACATAATTTCACAGAATTATAATGAAATAAATTATGACTTAATACCATTGAAATTGAAGTAAGACATTATCATAAGTAAGTACTAAAATTATGTATGAATTAAATTTAAGGATTATGCAGAGTACATAAAGCCGTTCAAAAATATATATATATGGTCTCAATACCGAAATTTAAAAGGGGAGGTATAGAATATATTACAAATATAATATAATATGTTCAATTAAAATAATATCATAGATATCACAAATTAGCGACAATAGGCCAACGGTATATAACCATTGTATTGGTGGCTAAGTACTCCTAGTGACAAGGCGTAGGAGTCAGTCTAGCTCAGGCAGTTACCCAAGCAACTTGTAAACCTTTAGTAGAATAAATAGTGGTTAAGCATTTCCACGTGGTATTATTTATTTAAGATCATACCCAAAATATTACAGCAACAATAGTAAAGTAATTGCGACCGGGGTATTAAAAAAAACTATTAATAGGAAATTTGCTCTGATTGGGAGGCACTTTGTCAAGATTGCTAAGGTTAAAAAGCGCAGGAATTGCGATCCCCTTGAGTTGAACGAAAATTACCATAGATAAGCCCAGAAAAAACGTTTTCCCAAATTGAAATTTTTTGAAGTTCCCAAACACTCACTGATAAGGTAATTTTAATATGGGGATTTTTCCTGAAAGCTTCCCGTTTTATATATCTAAGGTGTTCCACGCATGGAACAGTGGGATTTAAATTAAACGAAAAAGAAAATCATGTACATGTTTATATATTTTATTTAAAATACCAATAAATCAATAATGCTAAAAAATTTGCAATGTAATTTCTAAACTTTCAGATAATAACAAAAACATTAAAATTCAAAAATTTGGGCGAAAATACACGAAAGAGAACGACATAACAAAAGAACATTTAAAGTTTTGCGTTTGTGTTGTGCAATTTTTGACACTTTGTTGATGCTTCTAAGTCACAGATTCTACACCTAGTTCCCTAATGAACAATATTAATTTGTTCGCTTTTTTATCAAAAATCTTATATATTTATCCGGAATTTTATGCTGCCATTTCAATGTAGTAAACAAGGAGAGGAATATACCACCTTTGCTTTTGCTGCACTGGTATGCGTTTGTGTTGAATCCTTTGTGAAATGATATTAACAATATTGTTAACATTTCACTTACAAATGGCAGCGCGGAGTTCCTCGCAGAATTGAAATTAGAAGTTACCTCGCTCCATGGAAATAATAGCTAAAGAAAAGGCCCTGATGTATAAAATCCGTGTACGTGTGATAAGCACTTGCACTTGTAGGCAAGGGGTAAAAAGGGCAAAGAAAGTTTCGCCTTCCTTGACGTTTCTCGATGCCATTTTGTTGATTTCAAAGTACGAAGTCGCGTTTTTATGTGTTTTGTGAATTCTTACCTAAATTAGAAACTGCAAGTTTTGTGAGAAGATGAAACATAGTGGCAGTTTGCTTACTGCAAAAGATAATTTTTAATAAAGGCCGAAAAACGTGGAATTTTTACCATGAAGTGCGATGATTTGTGTTGTAAAAACAATCGGCGATATTCAGCCGGTAAATCTTTTTTTAGGGAAGATAAAGTGTTTTAAAAAGGGTTCTTGGTGTTTTTTAAAGAAATAATGGCAAAAAGTCTGTTGAAATTGAATAAATTACCTGTAAAATTAAGTTTAAATTCACCCTTCTTGAATTGTTTACATTGTCAGTTCCCCGAGTTTTTATGTCGCCTTGCTTATCCAATGGCAGCACCAAGAAATTTTAGTTGTAATTAATGGGGGCATCGAAAAAATTTTTACAAATAATTGTGAGATATAACAAACAACTGTGAGATTCCGTGTGAAATAACAAATGAGTTGTCCATATAGGAAGTTCTTTTCAAACTTTTTATTACTTTCGGTATCATCAAACCTTTATGCAAAATATTTATACGACAAAATATATTAACCCCCTTTAAAATTATCACCGATTGACTACTTCTACGGCAAAAACTAACACATTGTTACTATCCTACCACATACAAAAAATTGCTTCATTTTCTCGGGGTTATGGCCTTTCCTTTAGTTATTATTTCAATGCCTCGCTTTTGTCTTTTCAGATAGGCGCGTACCAGCCTTTTCAAGTGGGGGTCGCACGTGCTAGCTTTTTGTGGCAAGCAGCATCAACACCGACAGGAAAATTTGAACCATCCTGTACTTACAGTTATGATGAGATTTGAATTTAACGGAAAAGCAAGAAAAATCTCCTTTCAAGTTCTGCAAAAGGCACATGTTTGTACAGAGTTACACTCCCCTAATCTCTTGCGAAGATATTACAAAAAAATTGATTTTTTCAATGAACTTGAAATCTTAATTTTGACCTCTAAATGACATTACGCCAAAAGTGACTTATATATTTAGTACCACGGAATCATCCACTACCCTTTCGAAAGAAGTACCAAAATGACATGAGTTTGCAGTAAAAAAAATGTTAATTGAATGTGATTTCAATGTGAATGATTTTTTGGTTTTAAAAAAAGTTGAAAAATTTTCTTATTAATATTATAGGCGCAAATTAGTTGTCTACAAATTTTCAACAAACGCTTACCTTATCTTTTTATATATACTTGGGGAAACTAATGAAAGTGCATAGTACTCGAATAATAAACCCAACGTAAGCAAAGACTGAAATGAATTAGTTCAATGTTCAGGGTCGGACTGGGTCATTTTGGCCCCGGGGGAATCGGTTGAGTTAGCCCTGTCTTTAGTCAAAAAGATTTTATTGTTAGGACACTTACATCCAGAAACTAAAATTTTATTAAAACCGAGATTAAAATCACCAAAATGAACTTAACTAATAGGTACACTTGTATAAAAGGGTTTAGTAAATGATGTTATGGAAAATGATAAGTAATGTTTTATTTCTTACGTATTGAGAAACAAAATAAATTTTTAATTAAAAATAATGCTGGAAATGAAATAATATTC
>QYTT01085557.1:0-10746 GCA_006980735.1 Dasypogon diadema | reverse complement strand
TTGGACATATCATTTTCATACTTATCTTATCGCATAATTTCTGAACTGATTTTTCAATTTCTTGTTCGCTTGAGCCGATCAATTTCAAAGGATTCAAAAACATAAAATTATTTTTGATCGTCCGCATACTCTCGAAACGCGTTTTGATTTGAGTTATCTGTATATTCAAGGACGCGTTGAATACAGTAATGCTAAATTTTTCACTGGGCTCCTTGAATTGAAAGTCATCTGATAATTCATCATAAAATTTTTTGACTTTTCGTTGCCGGCTCTGAGCGAAAGAAATATCTATCTGCCAACTTTAGCTTCTTCCAAAAGAGAAGAAAAAACATTGCGTAAAGCCGACAGATTACAACTAACACTTTCAAGCAAATCAAACGCTTCCTCCAAAATGATATCAGGACTTTGGAGAATTTGTGAAGCCAAATTAATGCAATTCAAGGAGTTCAAATTTAATAATATTCGCTGCTTCTTCAATTTCACTTTTATTCTTCGAAGTTTGAATTATTTTAGATAAGCTGTTCATTACAGATGAAAAATTGCATTTCAGAGCATTCACCGGATCATACTGGGACGACCACCTTGTAGGACACATCCTTTTCAGCGTTCTCCTAACAATTAAAATTATTTTATTCTTTTTAGTCTATTAGAAAAATGTGTTTTTTTCTTTTTTTATTTATATTATTTCGAAGAAAACGTCTGTCTCCACTTAATTTATCATTTTCATCAAGGGACTTAATGGCGCCCCTGGCTTTGCTGCGCCCCCCCGCAACGCGGGGTCTGCGTGCCTATATGTTTATAACAGTGGCGTTATTTACGCCACTGTTATAAACATGTAATGGGTAAAAAACGAAGGTGTGATAAACATATAGATCATGTTAGTTAGCAATAATGGTAACTTTATCACGAATTGGGCTTTGAAGTTGGTTCGGGCTAGATAAAATATATCAATATAATTAAAATGTTCGTCATTGAGTTCTCGTGCCCTAAACAATGGGAATATATGTAATAGTAGTTCACAATAATTGGAAGAATTCTTTCATAGGCTCTCGTATTCCATCGATATCAGGAATACCGGTACCTACCAGAAAAACTAGAAATAAAACAGTCAGTTAGTTATCAGCCAGCGACCAGCTAGTAAAGTGTTAAGTTGTTAAGAGCGATTGTGGCACTAATGAATTGTGAATTTAAATAAACCAATTGAATTTTACCGTGATCGTGGTTTTTCCTACTATAATCATTCCCTTGGATCCTAGAAAACCTAAAAAAAATCCTACATATTATGCCGCAAATTAGTTCTTGCAAGTGGTAATTTGAATAATGGTTGTTGATTTCTGGAAATTCTCGAAAGTATATTATTTGACAGACCAAAAGGAATTGTTGGACAACCCAAAAATCTCATCAATATATAATCTACTTTTTGTCGGGGATATCATTGAAGAAAAATTTAGTCTGACCTCATATTGCAATTGTAAGCCATGTAGTAGGGCTCCATACGCGGATAGCATATTCAAGGCAAATATATGCAAACCTGGACCTGAAAAATCTAGAGGCTCTAAATATGAAACCAATAAGTTTTTATCAATATGATTTATATGTGATGGGAATAATAATTTGGCACCACATATACCTCACAGGTCCTTAAGAGTTTGCATTTTTAGGGTTCCGTACTTCCGTACCCTTATAGGATCACTCGTGTGTCTGTCTGTCTGTCCATCTGTCATAGTTAATTTGCTCCGAATCTACTGGACCGATTAAGTTGAAATTTGGTACACATATGAACTTCTGTGGCCCAAATATGGACGTGTAACGTAAATAAATAAATTATGAATATGGGGATCGCTTTTGGGGGCCAAATTAGAAAATTAAAAAAAAATTTTGCAAACTGTACCGTGTGACATATCAAATGAAATGTATTTTTTGTAATAATTTTTAAATAAATAGTTTTAAAGTTATTTCAGAAAATAAATGAAAATTGACCAAAAAAGAGGTTCATGAAAGAAAGCGGAGTCAGTCCCGAAAAAAAGAGAATAAACCTAGTGAAGCAAGCTTGGTGGGTTTTTCTTTTTTTGTGTCTTCCTTTTAGGCAGTGAGCGTGCTGGTAAAAAGGAGGCTGATCCTAGAAGGTCCCTGTCGATTGTTCGGACGTTTCATACGAGCCGTCTAAGACAAAGCTCCCAAACTTAACTCCACCCAAGTAAGGTAAACAAATTTTTCTTTCCTTTGACTCAATGTTCATAGCAAGAACTAAAAAACGGGAAAAAGTGTTGAAAAGGAGATAGAAACTCACCTGGAACTTGGTGGACTAGTTGCATCACTGTACAACTAATACGGTCTTTCCTCAGATTGCTCGGCGGGGGGTGTTATTTTTTTCCTTCCTTTTTCTTTTTTTTGGTTCCCAGATTGATGTTAATTCCTCACCTGGACCGGATTCGAGCTCACCTAAAAACGAAACAAAACGAAAGTTACACGAGAATTATTGACATACCAACAAAGAATAAGACCAAAACTTTGACAAAATCGGTGATTCACTTAATAGTTCAAGGAACCTTAACCGGGCGCCTGAAAGGAAAACCGTACAGGAACCCAGGAAAAGACCCCCAGAACAGCAACAAGAACCGAAGGATACCTGAAAATAACACTTCACTGAAAGCCACTAGCCGAAAATCTGCATATCTGCAGAAACCACTCACTTGGCAACCACGTAGCTCATAGCTTTGTCGAGGCGCACTTTACTCACCCTTCACCAAGTCATACGTGCGTTTCTGGTCCTGGGGTTTGTCAATTCTATCACCCGCCTGCATTTTCCCGGAAAATAACGAGGAATTCCCACGACTTCCCGCATGTTTATCACCGGCTATTCGACATTTCGTGGCCGTCACCCAGCTGTGGATGCTTTTCCTTGTTTGGCCCGGGGCTTTAGTGCGCTGAATTGGGTCCGACTGTCTCAATTTCCATAGTGGGAGACTACTTGCAGACTTTACCTCGGAGAGAATACCATCTCGGCGCAAGTTAACACTAAACCTACCAAGCCGGTCATTTTGACCGGTGACCTCTCTTTCAATTACATTATTCAGCGTATTATCTCTATCTCAGTTGTAAGCATCTCGGTAGGTTTAGTGTTGAGCTTTCTTTGCGAGCAGGTGACGAAAACATTTTCTTGGCGGACAAAGTTCGCGGGAATTTTAAAAGTTGCTCCCTCACTTCCGCTCGGCCGGAGCAATTTTCGTTAACTTGGAAAATTGTCTTAGTTACCATAAACAAATTTGGGTCAGATTTAAAAAAAACATGGTAGATAACATATTCATCGTACGGAACCCTCTCCACGCGAGTTCAACTCGCACTTGTCCCGTTTTTTTTTATGTATGCAGTCACATTTATTAAAATGTTATAAACAACAAAAGACTCAAAAAGGCGGGACTAGCTAACCTATACAATATATAAAAGATACAATAAAAGGCACAAAACAATACAAGTAAAAGGCCACAAAAAGACTATCAAAAAGCAGAAAAATAGTACATATCTAGAAAGTAAAAAAAAGTAATCAAAAATGGCATGAAAACTAATATAAAAGTGAGCTACAAGAAAGTAAATATAAAGGGCTCTAAAAAGAACTAGAAAACTAAGAAAATGACTCAAACTATAAACGATGAACCTTGGCACAATGAAAATCTAAAAATCTAAAAAATCCTAAATAATTTTATAAAGGAGTTCAAAAGGTAAAAATGGTGAAAAGTAAAATTTTCACATTAATTTTGAAAATAAAACCTTAAACGCCAAAGGTAAATTGCCCCAGGCAAGTGGGAGCTCCGACGAGAGCCCAAAATTTTGAATTTAAAAATGCCAAACGTAAAAATGACCTAAAATGAATGGTAAATTTTGAATAAAGGAATAGAGTCCCGCGGGTCACCCTGTAGGCTCACGTAGGCCCACAAGTTGCTCCCGATATCACTCTAGCTTTGCCAGTCCAACGGGGGACCTACTTTTCCGCGGTGCCTGCAGAACTCCAAAGCGGGGAGAAGCCCCGTGGATAAGTGCTGCAAACATCGCAACCTGTACTACCAGCGAAAAGCCAGTTTAATGTGACCTCCTTCGTCGCCAGGTATTCGAAACGCAAACGGTTTTGCAACCTGGCAACGAAGAAAGACCAAAGGACGTCTATGTGCTCGTGTACTGTATCAGTAGTGTGGTACCCATTTTCCACCCTCAAGCAATAGAGATGAATGGTGGACTTGGCCAACGTCAGCACAAAGCTAACCAAGCAGTTTATCCCATTGCAGCACTGGGCAGGAAAAGTACCTGTGGAACAAAGTACCCTCTCCACTGCAGAGTGAGCAAACCCGCTGAACCCGCCTGTCGACGTGCGACAACTGATTTGAATGCTTAAGCCTATTATGAGCCAGTTTGAATACCGCATCAGAGTTTTTGTAATTGGACGAATAACTGTAAATTACTCTGCTAGTTATCCCCGCAATCACGTCCAAATCCACCCTGAGGTGAGGCATCCCGGAGCGTCTGTGTGGTCAGCGTCCTGAACGGTATGTGTGGCGGGCGACTCAACATGAAAACGTCCTCCAACCGAGATCCAGAAACACTGTATTTACTTGTATTAATAATATTATAACAGTAATGTTTATTCATACACTAAAGCATGAATACATCAATTTTACTCATATCAACATTTTCAGGTTGTGACCGAGGTGGTCTCCCGGAGTTGATTTACTAACATATGCTAATCATTTCATTTGACAAGTTTTATTTTCTGATCTATACTTAAAATTGGCACTCCAAATTACCCTTTCCCCTTACTACAGTTTTACACCACTATTGCAATAATACTTTTCCTGATATAATTACCCTACACAGAATACACTTTAAATTGTTCTCACCGATCGTCGGCACCATATAAAAACCTCATAACTTCTGATTGTGAAATCTGAAATGTGTTTTCTATTTCACAAGCTCCATCATGAAGAGTCGAATTTCATGCCCTTTCAAGGGTACTTTTAGATAAATCTTCTTCGATGGCTTTACAAAAATCAATCAATTCTTCTTTCCATCGACTTTTATCCTCTGGTAGAAATAAATGTATATTGTTTTTCTATACGAGTTGATGCCAACCCTTATACCAGTAAATATTATCACCCATGACTTTTTCTGCCAGCAATTTTTGATGTATATTTTCTAAATACCTTTTATAACATAGATACACTATAAAAGTTTGTGTGGTTTTACATATATTTTGTAATCGAAAACAGGTGTAAGATTACCAAAAATGGGGAAAGTTACTGAATTCGGAGAAAAAAACTAGTACTTTTGCTTTGTTAAAGTAAAAATGATTTAGTGATGTAATTTTACATCAAAATTGCAGAAATAACTGCATCACTCTTCCACATATAGAAATTACTTTTCCAGATGATCTGAAAATTACTTCAGTAAACATCATAACAATACTCTTAGTAGAAGTATTTTCACTTGGCAATTCTGACTTTTAAGCCGTACAAATCAGAACGTGTCCATTCTGCAAGTAAAGTGGCATATTAAACTCACTGTTGTTGCGAATTTTGTTGCTCTGAAACTGCCTAATTAACGCCAATATATTTTGTCGCCGCGGTGGTACAATACAACCTTACTTCGACTCCATTTTCCGATCCGTCAGAATTTTTAGTTTGTGCAATGCTATCAGTGCGGGTACGGCTGAGGGAAATTAAATAAATTGTTTTTACTGTTCCTGTTTAAAAGTGAGAAGATTTAAATACATTTCCAGTGTATTTTTAAGTGCATTGCTGTTGCAAAGGCAAGTTTAACACGTTCACGCCGGCGCTTTATTAGTAAGAGAGCTTTCTCATGTTGCATGTAGTTTTTCGTGTAAATTTCTCTTAAAGTTCTCGTGTGTACCACCGGTGGTACACGCCGGCGTGAACGTGTTAATAAATATTTTATTGTCATTTTGTGCAAAATATCGAATAGCCATAATTTGTCATAAGTGCCTTCAAAGGTTCTAATTTTACAAAAATGTTTGTAATATTTCCGTGTTCTTTGCATGAAAAATATTAAAGTCGCCAATCTTTTTACGCTGTAACTCTGAGATTTTATAGATTACTTGTAATTCTGTACAACGTTATTGCATAATTCAGTGGTTTTTCATAAGTTTTCCTTGTAACTCAACTAAGTTAAATTGAGAAAATTTACATTTTAAAATTTAAGAGAAATTGAAGAAGGTGGTGTAATTTTACGGTAATGCGTTTGTTCGTAACCGAAGTAAATCTACCCAACAGTCATAATTCTAATTCTGAATTCATGTAATTTGATTTGTTATAAATTTCATTGTCAGCAATTTTACATGCCATTGCAAGAAAATATTTTTGCCTGAAGTTTAATGTAAAATGATTCAAGTAAAATCGCTGACAATAAGGTGAATGCATTTGAAGGAAATTTATGTGTAAACAAATTGCCGGTGAATTCTGAAAGTGAATTTGATACCTTACCTGTTGCTTTGTTTTGTCTTCGTTTCTTTTTTTATTAATTGTGCGATTTTGATTTATAGATTTGTTAGTTTAAGCATTTTTTGATTATAAAAGGCAAAGAGTTAATAAAGAAGTTTTTTTTTTTATTGAGAGAGTTAAGAATTTGTGCGCTGGTTTAAGAGCCTGAGCACAACACATCAATTGCGAAGGTTTATGTGCCTTAGCAAGTTTCAACAACAACATTTCACTCAGCGGCGGGTAAAATAATTCGTCGTACATAGTAAAAACAGCGTTATAGTAAAATTTTGCTATTCTGATCGATGTAATTTTTACAATAAATTTGTCTGTTGATATAACTACATTTCGTTTAAAATTTCATGTCACTTCTTTCTCCTGTAAATTAATTTTACGGATATTTTCGTATCATGTATCCATGTTTGATGTGCAGAGAAAATTCTAATTCAGCAGCAAACTATTATCGTCATGTAGTAAAAGTAAATAACACAAGTTTCTAGAAGTAGGAGAGTTTCATTGTTATGATTGCAAAACAACTTTTTTGAAATATTTGAGTTTACTTTCGCACAGATATAGAAAACAATACGAAAACAGAAGTCGAAAATTATAGTAAATTTTGTTGTAACATTAAAAACTGTTCATTTATGTGTACGTCTTATGAAGCTATTATTCGCCATTTGTTAAAACATTCAAACGGGGATTATCTCCACGCAATTAGCCTCAACCTATAACTTTATCTATTTGTAATAAAAAGACAATCTTCTAAATTGAAATTATGATCCAGAATATCTTAGCATCATCTGCATATAATCTATATATTAATTATACAAAGAAAGCTCCCGGTTCCGTATTTCAGCCACTTTTTTTATATGGAGTTTCATCGAGCTTTTCTTTAAATTTTATAATGGCAACACTCATCCGCATCAGTTCGGGGTGGTGTTCATTACTTTGAGTTTGCGTTCCTGGGTAACTTTGGTGTTAGTTCGGTGTTTGCCACCGATAAGTATGTAATATGTACATGGATTTATTGGAACTTTTTCTCATTTCCTCTATTATTTTAACCATTTATTGCATAGTATGGATCTGCTCAAGATTTCAGGTTTTGCAGTAACTTTTAAGGGCTAAACAGAAGAGACAGAGAAGTGTCCATTTCTGCATGGTAAAATATTTTGCATGTATCATTTTAATTCTTGTTTGCATGAGAGGATTAGGCCTACAGGGGACACCTCCAAAAAATCGCGCCTCTTGCCTTACCTCTAAGGTGATGTGGAAAAAGGCTTGAAATTTAAGGTGCAAATTGAGGGAACATATAAAAACGTTATGCCACTCATATTCAATTTGTGCAATTGCACAGGGGTCTCCTAGTAGATAGTTAAATGCGGTAAGAGATGGTAGGTCTTGGCCTTGAAATCTCAATTTTCATGGAACGCACTGTAGATAGTAATAGCTGTATTCTTTTGTCAACAGACTACAGAGTAATACAGTCGTTAACTTCGCATGTTATTCGTTTCACTTATTACAAGATTTAATGTATCCTCACCACATAGTCAACTAAAATTACGGAATACGGTGGTAAATATAAAACCAACACATTTTCTTCAATCAAAGAAGTAAACAATCAGAAGCCACCAAAACGCGACAAGAATTTATTAAGCAAACAGAGAATGATAAAATTCCGACTTAAATTGTAAAAAAATCAAAGTGTATGTAGGAATTCGTAATTGCAAAATCAATGCAAATCCCATAGGCAAATAAAAATTGGCAAATGAATTATTGTCAGAATATCTCCCCCGCGTTTTCTGTACTCCAGCTGCAGTATTGCTGGTGGTTAAAGTCCGTATTTACTCTCTTATAAAATCCTAGTTCCCATAAGGTCTCGTGATGACTCCTTTGTGTTTTGCTTTTAGATCTTATCGATACCTTTTACCGTTACGTTGCATGGTAAGAACGCAGGGATTCTTATCTGATTGTCGTTCAAAAGAATCTATTCTCCAAAATATAGTCTGGGTATGCAAACAGTACCATTCAGATACGCATGTATACCACTTGGTATTTTGCGCTCTTCGACTCGAATTAACACGATTTCGCGATAATTAAAACGGGCATATGTTGGATAATGTTGTGTCTCTGCTCATATCCATGATACGGGCAACAGGACATTAGAAATTCTATTTGGGCCTGCTACCTGCGCCACACTTAAGGTGAAAAGTCATAAAAAGATCAAAAAATGAGATCCTTGGATGAGGCATAACCAAAACAAGAATTGTATCTGAGGTGAAAGGAAACAATAAAAAATCAGAGAAAGTAATAAAATGTGACATTTGGGTGATAAAGTTGCAGGACAACATAATTTGTAGCTGGTGCGCCGCAGCGTTGTTGTTGCTGCTTCTGCACTTTTACTGGACTTACTTCTGCTTCTGGTGGTAGTGTACGAGTGGTATCCGTTCCAGCATCAATCGTAATTCTTAAGATGACGGGTTGAATGGCTTCCTCTGGTTTTTAAACAAAACAAATCTCCGGGCACACTACAAGAAATGAAGCAGAAGTCAGGTATATGACAACATCCAAAATCTTTTTTAATTTCTGGTGAAAATGAAACCACTTGTATGTCCGAGAGCGTTGTAGCATTTCCTGAGAGGACCAGCACGGTAGCCGTGATAAAACTGCGTTTTATGGGGCGATGAATTTATTCCGAGAAACGCCAACTTATGGTGAATGAAACACTATAGAACACGTGCAGTGGCAACAATTAAATTGCTTGTTTTGAAAGATTTTGGACCGACCTTTTTGGTTTTACGTTTATAGCTTTCATTTCATTCAAAAAACATTTCATGACCACTACTGCTGCGTAAAGAATTAGCAGAGAATTTAATCCATCTCTATGACACCTCAAAATATTGCAACATTTTATAACCACAAAACTACAAAAGAATATGTACTGCTTGTTTCTAAACGTTAATACTTGTTAAATCAACTTCTTTATTCAAAACTGATTAAGCTCATGGCACTAACATCAATAGTGTTATTGCAAGGCTTAGGCACATTTAATTTAAAGAAATAGGGAATTCTTTTAAACCTTGCAAATGTACTAAACTGACATATTCAGTTTGCTTCTTAAAAATATATCAAAAATAATACATTTGTGATCAAAATTTCCCAAAAAGTTGCTAACCAAATAAAACTATCGACGCTACTTGCTTGGATTCAAACACAAACTACAGCGACGACAGTAGATTTATTTTTACATTACAAATTCTCGGCAATAAATGTTTGCAAAAAAGATTCCAAAATATGTGCAAAAGCTCTGCTCGGGACTTAAAGATAGCAAAATTATTTGTAACAAAGGAAAAATTACCATTTCTGATCACTAAAATAAGAGTGAATTTTTTGTAAATCTATCGACTGTAGTGTAGTATCATATATTACACATATTAAATTGGTGCGATTAGATAAAATAATAGGACATAACACAGCTAGAGCAGTACTAGTGCTATAGGAGATGTGTTTTTGGGCAACAGAGTTATAAAAGCTCAAAATTTCGGTTTTGCTCACGTTTATGTTAATTTTGATTGCTATGATGAGCAAAACCAACTTTTAAACTTTAAAATAAACGCCATCTATTTTCCCGCAGAAGACTTAAATAATCCGGTAAGCTTATTAACTCTGTAAGATAACCGACTTAATTTAACCCAGTTAATGTATTACAATTCTGTACTCTGGTTCCAATGCGGGTCTACGCATTTTGCGACTTTCGCTGTTTTCTTTAAATTAGATTGCCTATATACTCGATAAGTTGAGTCGGGATTATATTTCCTTTTTATCTATAAATTGAGTATTTTAGCGTAGTAGTTAATTTAGCCTCGGTTAACTGTAGTGCACTAAATAAGATTATAAATCTGCGTGCACTGAAAGAAACAAATTATTACTAAACTTATACTGAATCCGGAAAATTCGTAAATGCTCAAATAGAAAAGAGCCATGCTGCAGTTTTCTGAAATTTAGTTTTACTAAAAAATATTCAGAGAACTATATCATGAAAATTACTCGTGTGGCGGTTCTTCGCTACGTATTAATTTTGATTTTTAATTATTAAGAATTTTTAAATATGGCATTTTGCATTTACGGGATTTAAGATTGTTTATTAAAAGAAAATAAATTCTTCAATTTTTAACTTTTAAAAAGAAAAACTAGAGTGACCAAATAATTTTAGCAGGCAGTGTAATCTGCTGTGTCTAAATTTATTTTGTCAGTAATGTATTTATTC
>QYTT01085556.1:100714-111930 GCA_006980735.1 Dasypogon diadema | reverse complement strand
ATGCTTTAAGATAGGCGAAATTGGGCTTATATACTTCGTCAGCCCATGTACTGCTATCTTGAAGCGTTCATAAAAAACAGTTCATATGTTAGTGCTCAAGGTCAGTTCATGGCTTGTAGTTTCGAAGGTTTTGTCCACACTCAAAGTAGTGGGTAACAGTAACTTCCCACAAATGTATCAATGTATGTATATAAATCCTACCTCCTCTAGAGATTTATTAGAACATTTCTTGCTGTATCTATGTATCATACCCATACCAATGGCCGAGCGGACTGAGTTCGGTCAAAACCTTCTAAACTACAAGCCATGAACTGGCCTTGAGCAAGAATATTGAACTCTTTTTTATGAACGCTTTAAGATAGTGGAAAGTGGTCCTATAAATTCAACGGACCACTTCCAGATATCTTAAAGCGTTCATAAAAAACGAGTTCAATATTCTTGCTCAAGGCCAGTTCATGGCTTGTAGTTTAGAAGGTTTTGGTTCGGTACAAGGCGAAGCATTTTATCTGAATTGTGTGGAGAATTGTATAATACTTGTAAAGACTCTGGGATGTTACACAGTAAAATTTCATGCCAAAAATTGTGGCCTACTTGCAACATTTATCAGGACAGATTTTCCCAATCTCATCTTCCCTAATTTTCCGTCTGCCTAAGCTTTACTGTGTACATCATAGGGTTGTTCCCTAAGCTTTGGAAATACCTTTAAAAAAAAGAAAAAACAAAAACAGGTATCCATTATAGAAACATTCTAAGTGTTGTATCAATCAAGTCAGATTGCTTAGATGCAGAAAATTATATCCAATCGCACAACTTTTAGATATTTTTTGATATGATTAGAATAGTCGCTAGAATCACGTGGAAGGCAAACCATTCTTAAGAGAGGGTCTTTAACGTACTTTACCGACAGCTACAAAAAGGTCGAGACATTTTAATTCAAAACGCTACCATAGCCAGCGTTGCCGTCCTATATAGTACGAAATGTACCACGTCTAGTACTTTACAATAAAAATAAAAGTTACACATTACTACCTCTCTGCCATTTTGTACCACTTCTAAATATTTAGGAGAGTCTAAGCCTTCAAATCATATAAATTGTGTCGACACTGAATTGATATAAAAAAAATTTTTGTTTGATCTCAGAAACTAATTATTGTTAGAATAAAAATAAGAGAGATTTGTACCGATAATAAACGATATGTTGAGTGACTAATTTTTGAACAGAATTTAAGAAATAAATAAAGTTTTGTTTTTTGATTAGCAAATTTGAAGAACTGGTAAAACGAAGTGGTTAAATGTTTTAAAGTGTAAAAATAAAAATTTTTGATAAATTATTGTAAAAAACAAAGCTGGTCAAAATCAATTCTTATATGAATTTTGATGACTTGAAAAGCTTGAAGAGTTTATAACATTGCCGTAGTAAATCCTATCAGGCAAAATCGTCTCCATCAAATAAAAAACTAACAAATTTCCTAAAATTTTTCCTATTTAATTTACTAAATCCCATACACACTAAATCCCTGCTGTTTAAGTTCGGGTTTCTCCTAGTGCTATGTGAACAATTGGGCTACCGCGTTCAATTTGAGCCTTATCAAGGAAAAATATTGGTTTGGAAGTGGAGGCTCAGTTGTTGTGCACTTGCTATCAAGGATCCATAAAAGATACCTTTCTAAACTTATACAGACAGATTCTTCTTTTCGTTCAAAAGTTAATAAATCGTTCTCAACAAATATGGTATATGATTAAAAATGATTCCCCGCACGGCGTATTGTGAAAAAAAAATCATGTTTACAAATTTTGGCTTATACGCTTGTTTCGGCTTGTTACACCATCTTGAAAAAACGGTAAAAAGATAATAACCCCTTAGATCGGTGAAAAATATGAGTAAGCGGGAAAGAGGATCCTATGATTCCTGCACAGATACGAGTATAGACTTAGAGTTACGACCTGTAAAAATAATAGAGTAGTGAGAATTGTGGGTTTATACTATAGAACCAATTAGGCGTACAATGCTTATGCAAATAGTCGGAAAATTACTGAGGATAACGCAAAAGCGGATTTCTTGTATTTTCAGTGGCATATTATATAAGTTTATTTAAATAACTCTTGTTGCTGGAGGCGAAAGTTCAAAATCTTCTAAAGACATATCTAGTCGAATACTATAGAAGAAATTAGAATTGATTGGAGTTGATAGTCACCATATTATCTGCAGGCAACTATATTGAATGCTTTTTCGGGCCCTTAAAACTGTGATCAAGGCTCATGGGTTGGCAAAAATCCTTTTGTACTGTTAGGAAAGTGATCATTACTTTGTGAGGTATCATCAGTTGAGCAAAGGACGAATCACGCAAAGAACTTATAAACAAACAACAATTTAGCCGACGACAGTCATGTGATCGGCCGCCTATTTTGCAGCGACATTCAGTAAAGTAAGACTCTATATACTGGTAATATAAAAAAAAAAACAAAAACTATAGTAAACTGAATATAAACTTCGTTCCTTTACATCACTATTACCAGAGCGCCATTAATACTTCACTCTATCTCAAAAAGGCTATCATAAATCATGGAAGGCATGTTAAATCTGTAACTAGTATTTTACGGACGAATTCATCACGATTGAAGTGGACGCTTAAAATTGACTAAGTTTCCTTCAAATAATTTCAAGAATTAAACTTGTAATGGAATGCTTACAATAGTTTTGCTGAAAAAGTAATTTAGTCATTTTTGTGCTGTTTGTAATTTGCACACAAAGTTAAAATTCATGTTTCAAATTTGTAAAGGTTTTCGAGTATTAGCTAGACGTGTAGAGGAAAATCTATCTGTTATTTTTATATTCAAGATTCCTTGCATCCTACCCCTACAATTTACAGGCTTCTAAAACGTAGCTAATGCGATTTACAAGGCTATGAGACTTTTCCCCAAGAAACCATTTCAGATAGACAGAACACGCAGACAGTGACAATTGTGACTTTGCATTGAGGAAATAAAGACTTGGAAGCACATACTTGGCGATCTGAAGCTGCTAATCTACCCATATAAAGCGGCAAATAGAACAATCGGTACTAAAGCGACTTGCTGTGGCACTCTTAATTACATAGCGAACCTAAATCCTACGGGCCTCTGAAGAAACCACGACTTCAAAAGAGATCTTCTACATATTACGCTAGTAACTATAGAAATTTTATGAGCTTAATTAAAATTTAAATTTATGACATAGTTTTATTTCTATTTAATTATATATTTAAGATTACAGAAGAAAATTAAGACCGAAATTTCATGAAGAATATAAGCGAATTTGTTAAACTTATAAATAACGAAAATTAGAAAATTAAATAAAATAAGTAATGCAACTTGTGCGCAATATATAATGTAAAGTGCATTTGGCCATTTCCTCCTAAAATGTTGAGAAAAAAAATTTTATAGATGCGTAGCTACGGCTTGAGTAAACAATTTCTGAATATACAAGAATGAACTATCACAAAGATGCAGAGAAGTAATTTTTCAGCTCACACAAAACAATACCGAAATTATGAAGTCAGTAAAACAAGATCGTAAACAAAGCTTCCTAAATATGTCTTCTTTTATAAATTGTATTGATATAAATTTTTCATAAAATTTTATTGCATCTACTGTAATTGACACAGCAAATATTATTAAATTTTCTGTAAGAATTTCTTCGTGGTCCAATTTGAAACAGATTTATCACTTTTATCTGATTGCATTTGAGGATAATTAGATTTCCTCGATATCAAGGAAGTTGCCATATTTTACCAGTGGATTTGTTTGTGTATTTTTGAAAACAACAGAGCAATTTTAGTTTTTTTACACAATTTAGGATAGTTAATAGGAATTTCCGGTTTCCTTGGAGCCTAAACTATTGTAAATTGTTACCCCGTTTATATGATAACTCGTTGCGGTATAAAATGTATCACAATAATTCATTCGGAATGAAAATTTGATTGAATTGATACTACAGTCTACTGAGTTCTAATAAAACTGGATATCCACGAAAGAAAAATCAAAAATGATTCTGATTCTCAACGTGGATTAAAAGTGTTTATATGTTTTCTCAACCCTACTTGATATTTCCATTTCAGTTGTAAAACAGGACGTACTCTTTATATAAGTGGATTGAACCATTCCGGAGTGGTTCACTCCGGATCGAGTTACCATATAAACGAGGTGACACTGAGAAACAAGATTTTTGTTCTTGTTGAATCCAGCCGGTAAAATATTGTATGGCAACTACTTAAATTCTTCATCACAATAACAATTCAATTTCAATAATTCTAACAACTAATGGTCGACACTTTAGTCAATCTTAACCAATTTGCATAAGGCATCTGATTCCTTCCTATAGTACATTACAAGTTTTCTGCGTGTAAATCATGGAACCACTTGGACATTTGAATACATCTGTTGCGCTACCACCTTGAGCAATTAACCAGCCTAGTCTAAAAGAGAATATTTATACATTTATGTTAACAAAATTTCATATTCAATGAGATCTTACATATTTCCAAAATCCTCAGATTCGGTATCTATTCCACTATAAACAGATTCGGCACAAAGTTCTTGTGCAGATACTAAGAAAAATATTTGCGTTGGAGTTAAATTCAGCCCAGGTAAACGTGCCATCCCTTTAATCGGTCCAGTCAAGGACAGCATAGAATGATAAGAAATTTGCATTCCTCCTGAGTGTATTAAAATATCCATTCGGCTGAAGTTTGAAAATATATTGACCGATTTCGGGACGCAACGCATTGCCTTATCCTCGAAAGCTTTCGTGATTGATCGCAATATTTCCTTGGCGATGGCAACTCCGACTGATGCGTACTGAAGATATGGTGGCAGTTTTTCATTGAAGTATGGCACCGAAATAACAGACAGAGGAACAACTAGAATTAATTAGTAAAAATTTATTTGCATGTCTCAATATTTCAATAAAAATAAATAAATAGATACAAAAAAATAAATAATAAGTAAAAGAACACACAGATATTTATGCAAATAATAACAAGTAAATAATATTGGTTATGAAATAACCAAATGTATCCTTATGTTAAATGAGAAAAATAATAAACAACTTTGCTCAAATATTGATAACTTCCGTTGATAAGGTCAAAAACCATCGGAGGATGAGAAACGAGTTGAAAAATTCGATCTCCCCGTTTTGGTTACGAGTGTAGTTTGCCACCAAAATTTTCTTTAAATTTTCAACAATCAAGAGGTTCACAAAAAGTAAGTAAGTAATAAAAAATGGAAGCAAAGAAAGATAAAGATGACAAGGGAGGACAAATTTAATTATTAATATATAACCATCTATCTCACATTTTTCGAGTGGTTGCAATCGTGCATATCCTTGATCCGTGCACCTATCAAATGACAGGGGTTGCTCTTGGTGTTGGATCCACAATATCATTCATAAAGTGATGCCCAAATTTTTGAGAAAAATCTTTAATGAGGCAATAAAGATAAAGGTTCCCTAAATCATCGTTTTATCGTTCATAAGTAGGAAAAGGAGGAGTAAAATTGTACAATTGTACAATCTTACAATTCACGATTTATCCTTAATTCATGTTATGTCTTTTTGAGCGGATCATTTAGGGGTCCTTTTCAGAGCATCTCTCACCCTTACGATGTTTTCTGGCGTCCAGTACGCTGAGGGCCTGGTGGTTCTTTATTCACGATGTTCCCGGTTGTTCTGAAATTCTCGACACATTGCAGAATGGTTTTTCGGCTTGAGATTGCACCATGTCAACCAAAATTGAGCTGTGATAAACTCGTAATTTTTAATGAAAGTGTTAAGCGAAGATGACATCTATGCGTCCATGCAATGAGTTGGTACCAGTCATTCAAAACACGTCAGATTCCCTTGTGTCACCCTGTATCTACGACTTATATATTTTGGTTTCAGATAGAATTTTCGAAGCAATCAACAAGAATGGAAGGCACATCAGTTATTAATAAATTCCAAAACTAATTGCAAATATTTAATTTGCCTTTCATATTTTTGACCAGATCATGTACAGCCTGTGCTAATATTATAGGCTATAAGAATTTTTCAACACTTACAAACTGAGAAATTCCCAGTAAATTCAGTGTATTCCTAATAGGTTGTCCATGACCAATAAAACTATGATTTAGGTAACCATTCTTTATTACCTCATCAAAATTTTCCACAGAAAATTTGGGTAATCAAAACATTTGAACATTTGGGTAATCAAAAGTTCTTTCACGTTGGATTAATATAGTTTAAGGGGACAACAAAGGGCTTTTTGACCTTCAAAGGATTTTACGTGGTCGAGGTCTTACTGCAGAAGAAAAAATCGGCTATTTTAACTACATTTTAGAAAATGATTGGAAAATTCATCTTTCAAAAGTGCATTGATACTGGAAGAAACTACTATGTTCTTCTAGCTCAAATAGTTTTCCTTTATTTCAATAATTTCAGAGTGATCTTCATATATGACTGGACGGAGAAGCAAACTGAATTCAATTTAATAACCTATTTCACCAGGTAGAGATTTCTCTGGAAAACTTTATGCTCGGTTATTACGTAAAGTTGTTTTACTAATTCTACATGAAAAACAGAAATATAATCTTAATTAACTTATAAACGTTTTTGTTTGCATCATTATACCTACCTATAGAGTGGCTTAAAGTATCATAAAATATTTTTGCAACTATTGGATAGGCCCAGCTGAAAGAAAGTCCATTAAAATGTATATGTTATAAAAAATAGAAACATACGCAATTCGATTTTCTATATCCAACTCCTCCTCTGGAACAATTTTATTACGCTTATAAATTCTTAAAATATTATCAAACCAGTTATCAGGATTTATTTCAATTTCATCTAACTGCATAGAAATTGCAGTCATATTTGAGAAAATTGGCCAAGGTCTCGTTTGAATTTTCAAGGCTGAAAGTTTAACTAAAGCAGCACCTTTAAGACTTGGTGCCCTTTTTAGGTGGGCTTTCAAGGAATCGAAAATAATTTCGGTCTGGAAATATTAAAGAAATTCAAAATAAGGACACTTGAATAATAAATGCCTAAGAACTTTACCCTCTTTATCACACTTTTGATTTTTTCTGAGGATTGTTGAGCCATAAAAAGAGCTGAGGATATTTCGGGCAATGCCCACATTGTAGCTTTCGTACAAACGTCAGGAGTCGGATGTCCTTGAGGCAGGATTCCAAGTACAAAAAGTAATAAAATTGAGTTATGTGCAACTCTGGTGGGACTTTTATTTAATAAATCTTCTACTCGTTTTAAATATTCTGAGCTTCTAACAACTATAGGACCAGTCCAATTACATGGTATTAGCTGGGTCCAATTTACCTAAAATGATAAAGACGGAGCACAGATTATATTTTCTTTTTATCCTAAGACATCAAAGTACTTACAAAAGGATACATAGTTGTCAGAGATGACGTATTATAGAGAACAGAACTATCCCAAAACCCCCTTCTAGAGTACTCTACCCTCAGCTGAAATTTAAATAAAAGATATTTTTTAGTATTATAGCAATTATGCATTTTAATCATTTCTGTAGGATATATTTATTCATGATATCATGTAAGTTTGTATAAAAGATAAACGAAAGTGAATTAATATTACCAGTAATATTATTGGCATCCAAATTAAGATAGTTTATATTGGCGGTTTCTTTAAGAAAATACAAAATTTGACACCAAGATATGTCCCTACTAAGCAAAGGAAAGACAAAAAGCACCAAAATTAAGCGTAATGCACGAAAAATACTATATATAAATATATATTCATAAAGGTCTTCAGATGGACATGAATTATTTGTAAGAATATGCAGCTAAGATTAAAAGGATTAATTATAAAAAAATCCCAAAGAAATCTTTCAGAGACAGAACATTCAAATTTAAAATTACTCGAAATGGCTACGCCGGTGGCCAAGCAAGCTGAGGTGCATGTCTGCAGATTTTCTTCTCTGTTGGTGTGGGTTCAAATTCTGCATAGGGCGTGGAGATATATCTGGGTACCAGTGGATGATTAAATTTTACTGATGAGAATTGTACTTGCGAGATGTTGCACAGTGATTTCATGTGAAAAATTGTGGCTCACTTGCAAAATTAGTCAGGCTAATTTCCAATCTCCCCTTCGCTAATTTCCCTCCGCCTGATCTGTGCTGGGTGCATCATAGGGTTGCCTCCTGAGCTTGGGCAATACATTAAATAAAATAAAATAAAATACATTCCAGCAAGCAGCAGCAAAAATACAATGAATGTTATCCGTAATTCAATCGATAAGTGGCCTGGTGGTTTGAAGGCTTGCAAGAGGAGGGCCCTTTGATTAAGCTTCATTTTCATTTTTAGCTATTAATATGTACTTTCATCTTGTGCAAAAACCCTCCAAAAAATAGACCTTTTCATATAATCACTATGACTAGAGTTTTAATGTGTATCATAAAAAGGGGTGAATAGAAACAGAAATGTGATAAAAAATATATAATACTATATAATTTCTTTATTTTAAGTGGTGCTGTTAAACAGAACTCTATGGTAGAAGAACTTATGGCATGACTAAGTGGATAAGGGGTAGTTTTACACAAATAAGAATGTAATTCTTTTATAAAATTTAGATTAAATAACAATTAAATAAAACAATGTAAATAAATTCTAAATACCTCAAACAAGAAAAAATTACTATTCGACATGTGTATACAGGGTGATTCAGGGTTCTTTGGTCTAAGTTGAACAGATGATTCACTATATGGACATATGTTCGATTTTGGAGTCGTATTATTATCTTAAATACTTTAAATATCTTCTTTATCTCACAGCAATGTTCTGCCACTCATTTAAAAAGAAGTAAGATTTTTCATGTAAAAAAGTTTCATTTGCGTACCTAGGATCAGATTGCGTACAGTAATATACCGACAAATTAGGACATTTTAATACTCTTTCGTTAAATTTTAACTTCAACTGTCTCTTATCTTTTATTTAGTCATATATGCATACCATTTTAACAATAAATTTGAATATCTCAAATTATTCAATTTTTTAATGGCTCTACATCATTACCCCATCGGTTTGTGGCATTTTATCTTTACTTGGCGGTTCGTGAGGCTTGCCAGAATTACATCTTCAATCTTGGATGTATGTTTTCCATAAGTATTGTTTCTATTTATTATAAAATAATAATAAATTACAAAAAGTATATGCCTGATTTTTTCTTCCTCAGTGTTTGCGTAAACCAAGTCAAAAGGATTTCTTACACCGTACTTTAATTAACTTTGCTTTGCCAAACAAACCCTCTTGTACTTCGATAAAGATCTTTACACATTTACCTATAAACAGTGCTTATTTCAACCAAGTACATGTGTATGTGTGCACTTAATTATTGCGTGAATTCATGTAATGTTGCAGCAAAACATTTTCCGTAAAACATAAAACCACGGAATAAGCAAACTTGCGTGTTTTGTTTTCAGTGAAAGGAACAGCTAAGCAGAAATTACTGCACCTGCATTGTCTCAAATTATGCAAGATATCCTTATCCATATCCTGCTGTAAAATTAACAATTCAGTCACGCAATTGAACAAGAGGCAATAACTTCTATTTTCGATTTTTCAAATAAAAAATATTGAATGTTGTGCTTCAGATGGAAAATACTATAAATTCGTAAACACTAATAGATAACATTCAGTCTTAGGCCAGGTTATCCATTATACGTACCTCAGAAATTCAGTACATTAGATAACATAAGGTCACAATCGCTCTAGTCTAGAATACAAATTGTCAAAGATGTAATTTTTGATACACAAAAAGTGTATTTAATTCGCAGCTACCCTGCAAACATTGCAAATCCAGATCGATGTGGAAGTACATCATATTCTCAGAAACTGCCTTTGAATACGAACTCGATTTCGAATCGGAACCGGATTAGCAACAGAACATACACTGAGTTTATATGACAGACAAAAATCGATTCATTATTATCCATAAACTGGTTTATAGTAGGAATAGGGAAAATCGAATCTGGGTTTCAGCCCAAATATATTGGGGTTATACTCAAAAAAGACTGCCGTTTATACGATAATCCAAATTTGGCTTTATGACAGGTTCTTAAATCGACTTAACATTTCCTGCATAAACTCAGTGATTTATTTGTACACATTTAACGCTTCATAGATGGTAATTTTTGTAATGACTTATTTGTGCCTAAAACCATAAAAACCGAAAAATAACTCATTTTTGCGTGGCAAAATAAAATTCAAGATATAACTTTTATTGTATTTTTGTCTTAAAAAATAAAAGTAAGAAAATGACTTTTATTTTCGCCTGAAAAAATAAAAAAAATAACTTTATATATCTGTATAAAAAAAAATCTGTCAGAGAATAACATTTTATGTTTGACTTTTATTACAAAAAGTCATAATCGGTACAGTCCCTGGTTTAAACAGTAAGAGAACTTGAATAGAACTTGTAAAAAGAAATGTCAATCAAAATGCCAATGTACTGCAATAAAAAATATGGGACTTAGTCGAAATCCAAGTATACTCTAGTATTAACTACAAATAGCAATTCGGAGATATTTTGACGGAAAAAGAGAATCTCCTTGAGGAAGTTACGGCAGACACTAAAAAACATTTATGTTAGGTGGAGGCGACTAAAAAACGAACTCAAGCGTGTCAAACTCAGACAGACTTAACAAGGGTAGGTTACCAACCAAAGATATTTCTACCACAGCAGACAACCCACAAAATTCATGGTTTTCCCAAACTGAAGTCAGCCCCCGAAGGAACCTTTTAGAATGTCAGAACTGGAAATTCTAAAGGAAAGCTACGAGCTACGTCGTTCAAAATGGCATGGAAAATGACCTGAACGACTTACTTATTCATCATTTTCGTCACAGAAGGAAAGATGTTAAGATGTTGACAAATCCTGCAAGTCAAACGGATGCAAATAATCGAGAAATCATAAAAGAACCTCAAATTCACTGGGAAAACATGACAACCGTTCGATTGTCTAATAAAAGAATTAGGCTGTCGAACCGGTCGACCAGGATGAGGATCCTAGGCAATGATGCATACAGACTGTGGCTTTAATTTTTAAAAGAATCATCAAAAACTGGTACAGGCATTTCTGTATTCAATGAGCAGATGACGTTGACACGTTGTCTGCCACAATTAGCATAAAAGCTTTCGTGAGAGAATTATGTGTTAAAATGCCTTTGTCG
>QYTT01085556.1:67908-82145 GCA_006980735.1 Dasypogon diadema | reverse complement strand
AAGCAGCATTTCAGACATGCACAATCGCCTTTCGACATCTCTCGGCTTCAATTCATGTGGTACCCAATTACCTTGCTTTTTGGTAAATCCCAATGATTTTAGACGCTTAGAAATTGCTACTTGTGTTACGCCCAATGATTCTGCGAGCTCTTCTTGAGTTTGACACAAGTCTTCACTGAGTAAACTCTCCAAATTTTCATCTTCGAACTTTTGCGCTTGGCCAGGGCATTCCTTGTCTTCCGTGTCAAAATTGCCACTTTTAAAGCGTCGAAACCAAAATTCGCAAGTTTTAATCGATGGAGTATATTCAGCATAAATTTCTGATAGCAATCGATGACTTTCAGCAGCAATTTTTTCCAATTAAAGAACAAAAGCACAGCTTCCCGCAAATTCTGTTTATTTAGCACGTATACTGACATGTTTCCAGCTCGAAAAAATTACCTTGTTTACACTTTCGCAAATTGACACATAATAAAATGTAATGCCATATGACTTAGCTTTAACGTGAAGATAGTCACAATATGGCCAGATGCGATACAGTACAAGTAACGCCATCTCTTGTAAATCCCTCATTTTCACGTTATACACCCGATAGAAAGCTGTACTTATTATATGCACTGACTTTAGACAAGTCATGTGATATTACTGATATGAGTCAATTTTTAATTTTTATTCGAAGAATAAATGATCGGATCCTATGAAAAATACCACTACTGGCGAAGAGTTTTTTACGGCGCTTCAAGAAGTTTTGCAAAAACAAAATGTAAAGTGGGACAAAGTTGTCATTATCACAACCGATGGGTGCCCCAGGTTAACAGGTAAAAACATTGGATTATTAAAAGGAATAAGTGATGGAATAAAGCGTATTCCAGAAAAAGAAATAATTTTTTACATTGTATCATACATCAAGAAATACTTTGTAAAAAAGTTCTGAAACTAAAGCACGTTATATCGGTTGTAACAAAAGTATAGTTAAAAATCAAAACCACCACCAATTCGTAAAGTTTTGAAAAGAAAATGAATGTGATTTTATTGATATTACTTACGGAGATTAGATGGCTAAGTATTTCAAAAGTGTTAAAACGATTCCATAATTTGTTGGATGTAATTGTGAACTTCTTAAATATTAAAAACAAGCTTAACGAATTTGGAGAACTAAGGTAGGAACAATGGTTGAATGACTTTTTCTTCTTCTATCTTAAACGGCATCTATGAATTTTCTGTCAAAGCCTTTCCTTAATTAATTCATTAAACCAATACAATTTGCAACAATCTTCTTGCAAAACCCACTTTTCCGTTATTATGTATTTTAAACATAAATCTTAAAACCCTAATTTATCAACTCAATTATATCAGCTACTACAGGAATTTAATTTCCAGGATTTCGTTTTTCAGGAATATTAGCGCCAACAATTTCGGTTTCGAAATTTCTATCTTAAGAGAAAACTCGTGTGAACTTTCCGGGCTCATTAGCAAATTTTTCACTGAAAAAAAGAAAATGTTAATTTTTACGGTTACAAATCTTAAATGAAATACGTTTTCCAAATCCTATACATATAACATGGAATCCAAATGATCCTGATTATGAACACCAAACCAGAAATGTTTTACACCATAGCAGAGCTTACATGAATATTTAATGCCACCTCCAAATAAATTGCACCGTATCGTTCCAAAAATAAATGCAATAACATTCGTATATGGCGGCCTGGAATGATATGGAGGGAGTAAATACTATTCAAAGCCCGTGCCACGTCCACGTGTTGGCGTCATGAGGACGGATTCACATGGCATCAAAATTTGAATGCGTGACCAGAGTTCGGGACTAATGGCAATGGGTTCTCTCATCATATCACTAAATGATTTGAGTTCTTGTTTTTGGTAGTCAAACAAGTCAATTAAAACTCTTAAATATGTGATCGTCTCCAAAAAGAGGGCCATTATAAATACGAATAACTTTAATCAACAACAAAACTACGGACATCGTTACAGTTTAACAAATTGCTGTTTTTGGCTATGTCACATGTGGAGGAAAATGATTTCAGTCAGAGGGATCATATTACATTCTCTAGAGTTCTCATATTATATTCGCTAAAGGTGAATACAACAACCTTATGGCTTCCACCATAGAAGCGGTAAACCCAACGAATACGAAACTCCCACTCACAACAAGAATTGTCTAACCTATAAGGCGTATGCAAGAAGAGTCACTTGAGACTTTTGGTCGGCACCCACACAAAGATCAGACTATAAAATCTCTAACCCAGAGGAAATCGATACATAGGCTAGGAACGTTTTGTGCCAATTTCCTATGTACATATTCCAAAATTACAAATACCACCATTTCGGATTTCGTGATGATGTCATAGGTGAGTAAATCACGATAGTGTTCACCGGGATTTTGCAATTGGAACCGTATATCTGGCAATGCTGTTTGATCATATATAATTTCTTTAACTAGAGATTTTTTTTCGGACATCGAGTACATCTGGTAACACTTATGAAGAAAGCAGATAATTAATTGATAATTTATTGCTGGTAACAGTAATAAGATTTACAATCTAGAGTACATAATGCAACATACCAGATGCTAGAAAGCAGTAAATTAACACAATTCAAAGTAATGAAGGATAGATCAAAATAGATGAATATATGAAGAGATAAAGAAAATTATCTAATTATGCTTATAAGCTAACTACTATAGCTCATACACAGTATAAGTAAAGCAGTTAAAAAATAATATGAAGGAAAAGGAGAGAAAGAAGCACATAAGAAAGGTGAGATTTAGGAAGTATTTTGAAAGCACTGACAAAACCCGCGGTCTGAATAACAGCCTAATGATCTGAACAGGGTAGGAGGCACGCATGACCAATCTGCTGAAGCGAGGTATAACCAAATTTCTATTCCGCTGAGAGAAGAAGAACCTAAGAAGTTCTCTGAGGTAAGCAGGCTTGCCCAATCTGAGAATGTTGTACAATAAAATAAGGGATTTACGTATAAGAAAGGATTGCAAAGTGCACCCAAGTACCCGAAAACGAAAAGGGGAAACGTGGTCGAACCGTCGGAAACCATAAATAAAGCGGATACAATCGTTGAACGCTACCTCCAATTTAAGAGCACAACCATTATCCAGCTTGGGGAAAACATTACTGCCAAAAATTAAATGACAAAATCAAGGCTTTTACTAACTAAATACGGACCCTGCAAGGCAGAAGGCTAGCAGAAAGCCAGAGCCTTTGCAATACAGTATAAATTCTGCCTAACCTCGCATTAATATGATCGCAGCAACTCATATGACTGTTCAAGATAATCTCAAGGTGAGAGACCTTACTGACCATAGGCAACACGGACCCTTTCAAGAGAACAAGAGGAAAGTCATTTGCATCAGCAGTGCTATAATGAAAATCTATACACTGGGATTTCTCGGGATTTAGTTAGAGTTTATTACATCTGGACCAAGCGTATATTTTATCTATATAGGATAGGACAGACAGTCCTCCTGAAGACCAGCAGACCTACTCAGATAGAGTTTCACATCGTCCACATAAAACTGGACTGTTGAATAGCGAACCACATCAGGAAGGTCATTTATAAAAATGGCGGGCCAAATATAGACCCTTGATGTACACCCCGAGACAAAGGTAACGCCGAGAAGAGTGTCATCGACTTTAACTCACTGACTACTACAGATAGAAAATTTTCGATTAAGGATACAGCAGGGGTACCAAGACCCAATAAGGTACGAAGCTTCTGCAAAAGAATGCTGTGGTCGACACTATGGGATTTACGGAAGCCGGATTGATTTGGCGCTTATTGCTTACCTTGAGTGTAACTAACCAACTAACAGATAGATAAGAAACAGAGTCACTGTATCCCACCTTTGATGTGAAGATATATTTTTTACATACATATGTCGCTTTCTTGCCATAATAAGTTCGATAATTTTCATTATAATTAATAGAGAAGTGGTATTAAAATATCAGAGGTCATTTCGAAAACTTCTGAAGTTAGAAATTAGAATGGAACGTTTATGTTCAAGGCCATTGGCAGTCTGCCTAAAATGTACTTTAAACGAATGACACAGAAAGCTTCACAAAATTAGTGCCAAATAATAAAATTAAATTCAAAGGTAAATTGGCAAATTTTCAATGGGGACTTTTAGGTTGGCGTCAAATTCAACCAAGTATTGAGTGCATCTTTAAATTAATTACCTGAAACGAGAAAGAATGCAGTCTCATCGATTTAAGTTGTTTGTTATATGGAGAAATTGAATTTACAAGTCAATAAAAATATTTATGAAGAAAACGCAACAATACAACAATGATTTCTATATGAATCATAAGACACCCAATATGACAAAATAGAATTTTAATTGATTTCGACAAATGAAAAATTAAATAAAACTTAGGGATCATCTTTATTCTTTGCAATCAATAAGCACTACATCAGTATTTATTTTTCTGCTAAAACGAAGTGTGCTTACCTTGCTACGTTAAATTGCATGTTCATACCCAAAATAGATTTTAACCCGCAAAACTGGTTGTTATTGTAATAATTTGAAAAAATTGACACCGAGTTTGAGGTAACTTGAAGGTTTTTCGGTCGTTTTTTACTGCGGAGGTCGTATAATCATACCAAATATGATATGTGCACAAATCTTGTGCTGTATCGTAGAAAATACTGGCTTTTAAATAAATGCCTACTCGCTCTCCTACTCCACTTCGTTTAGGAAACTTCCGTTTTTTTATCATTTTTTACCCTTTTTTGACAAAAATACGCATTTTAAGTTAGATCCAATAGATTATTTCAACTTTATTTATAAATATATATCTTATTCCCTACACCAATTATAATCTCATCTACGGGAGTTTCTACTCAATTCTTAGCTAATGCCATACTATAATTACTTATCTCCTCCAAATTATCCACCAACTCCACACTATCCACCCTATCCATACACTGTTTACTGCGGCTTCTTCGTTTTCAACGATTTTCGAAAAAAAATGCCGCCTGGTTTTGGCGCGTTTTCTTTTCCTGTCTTCCAAAATAAGTCCAAAACCATAGAGTATGTCTGTAACTCCTCATTTAACTTGTATTAATGTGCCTAGAATTATTTATTACTTGTTGAGTGGATTTCCGTAAACCAGCTCCGTATGCCACGCATTTTTAGCGTAAAGGTATCTATGTATGAATATAAATCATAGTGCATATGGATGTATGTGTGGATGTGTGTGCGGGCGAATTTGGATCAAACATTTAGTAGGTATAGAAGGAATACAAAATTATGTGCTGGGTGAATATGCCTATGCCTATATGTGGCATCTGCGTTAATTCGGATATCCATCAAATAGTACAAATCGGCCGTGTATCTAGGTCGGTTCCGAAAGACCACTAATTAACTAAACCTATTTGTGGACCTACATTCCTTAAAACCTACTTGGCAATATAATTTCTTGTACATTACTAAGTGTTCGTACTCTATCGCTTTATCTCTTTCGACTGAAGTGGATGAATCCCAATATTAATTAATACACATATGGAAAAGACATTGGCTGCTACAAAGTTCAGCTCAAAGTGATAGAAATAATTTTTCAGGTCAAACCAATTACAAATGAACGGTCAACACTAAGAGGCATGAAATAAGAATTTATTTCTCAGAATCTCTGATAAAAGGTGATTCCTTAAATGTCCTAGATTAAATTTAACCATAAGGATATCAAACACGCAAGCACGCACCACATGAGCAAGGAATTTTTCATTCTGTCGTTCTCTACTCGCATGAGAAGAAAGAAACCTCATCGCCTGGATGGAATCGCTTCTAGCAATTCACTTATTGAATAGGGAATGAAAAATAGAAAATCTTCACACACAACTTGCATATGTTCTTTTTGAGGTTATCCCAAGTATAGATCTGAGAAAAGTGGATTCAAGTCTTTTAAAAGTATAAAAATAAAAGGTAGGTAAACGTTTGTGCACGCATATGTAAAAATACTCGTATATCACATTATAAAAAGCAAATTTTCGTTCAGTCCTGGAAATGGGAAATGTTATACAAAGACTGAATTGTGTATTTATTATTTTATTAACGGAATCTATTTGTGCATTTGTGGTAGGCCTAATGTGAGTTTCACAAAATATGCTCTATATTGGACAATATACGAAATCGCCAGAATGTTCACGAGGGCTATTGCCAGGGAATAATCCGCACTGTGGTGCATGAGGACACTCGATATAAGTAACATGTGATACGAAAAGGGTAGCTCATATCGGCGCACACAAAATAAGAACGCCTTCTCTAAGCAAAACAATTAGTGAACAAAGTGAAACATACGGAAGAATCTGTTCTGTACTGATTTCTTCTCAGATGAAAAAGATCTCGACCAGGCTTGCACGGTTAGCAATAGAAACGATAGCGATTATATGCGAATCCATCCTTTGTCCCGAGAGTTGTCCACGCAAAGTTTCTCACAACTGCTATTATGCCCCTCTGCATACAGAAAAAGTCACCAACGAATATAAATTTAAATAAAAAATTTGATTCCAAACGGAATGAAGTATTCAAGGAATATTTAGGAACTTTTCCAATGTCGTTTCGTCCCGAGTCTCTGCTTCAGGATAAATCTACAGCTTCAAAAACGTGAACCCGGAATGTAAGCTAATGTCAATTTTAGTTATTTGCTTACATATATACGTTATGCAACTTTTTATATCTCAATGCATAGGATTCGCATTTTACGTATAATTCGGTTTAAATGTCCTGAAAATATACATTAAAAATCTGGCCCCACCAGCTGTTTTTCCTATGAGCCGCCACTGAAACGCAGTCCACAGTATAACGTCCAATCGTCTAGATAAAGCCAAAAAATTATGATTAATAAATAATGACTTGCTGTGATCATCATCATGCTACCGCCATCTTGGAAAAAAGTGTATGATACTTTGTAGTTTAATTAGATTTTACTATATATATCTATATACAATTTAGAAACCTATACTTATTTCATAAAATAATTTATGTTGGTGAAACTCTCTCCTTTTTCTCAATCGTAAAATTTTTGCGCTCTTCTAACCAAGTATACACAGAGTAGCGGGGGGTATTATGGAATACTTACTTTTGTTACTTTTGTTAATATTTTTAAAACTATGTCGATTTATGAAAAAATGAAGCATACTACAACTTTCTCGAAGCCTTTCTTCATATATTCTACGTAATCAAAACAAAACAAAATTTCTTTGATAATAAATTTCAAGAATAGTAAATTAAGGCATTTTTGTCAACGCCAGAAAATTGTAGGGTAATATGGAATAGTGTGCGTGGTAAATATGGAATTTTTTTAATATGATTTCAGGATCACCATCTTTTTGTGTCAGCCGAAAAAAAGAGTAGTTCACTAAAATATTTGTTGGCCCATTTTGCCTTTCCTAACAGCTGATATTGCTTCTGTTATATTCTTTTTATCCCACTTTTTACGTCCCTTACGTTCTTTACTAATTCTTGGCATTTCTGAAAAAGAAAAATTGCAACTCACTTCCCTTTTTAACTTTTTCATTTTTTATTTTAAATTAGAAGAATTATACCTAAACAAAACTAACTCACTTTGAGTAACGGAAGGGTAATATGGAATGCTATTCCATTTTTTTACTCTCGTCTTAATTTTTTACACACTTTTACTTACCTTTACAAACGGTTACACTTATACAAAAATATTGAACTGAAGCTAAAATCTCAAAATAAAACTATTTGCTGAAAAATTCTTCTAGTAGCTTGATCACAAAGGTAAAAAAATTGGAGGTTATGTCACCGTCAGGAGATTTCGATTAAGACGCCACTTAATTTGGTATTAAAACCAATATATTTAAACTATTTTGCAAAAGATGGAGCCAATAGTTTTCTGGTAAAGGGGTATTCCACAATACCCGACCTATTCCATAATACTCCCCTTATTTATTTTCCTTCTACAATTTCACTTTTCGTCAATTAATCATTGTACAAATTCCAAAGATGTTATATATGTTTTTATACATTTTTGAATGAATAAAATACTATTGTTGCTAACCTTTTGATAACGCCCATTTTCCCATCTCCGTGGCCGATGATACCAGTAGTGCACATGTTCAAAATTTTACAAAAGTACATTAATGAAAATAAATAGTTCAGTTAAATGTTCAATTTCCTCGTGACTTAATTTGTCGATGGAATTCCCTTTTTCAGAGGTGAGAGTTTACCCTATTTCTTCGAGATCTTGTTCTTGTGAAAGAGGATGCATGAAAACTTTAATATAAGCCAGGAAGTTACATACTATACAAGAGTTAAAAAGCCGAATAAATCAATCAATTGATCTACGGAAGAAGAATAAATCATCAGCGGCCGCTATAAGTTGGGATGATTTTAATCATGGCAGTAGATGACAATAAAATTTATAGGTCTAACTTTTTCCCTTTTCTAAAATATTATTTTTTTCCATCACCATGCATCTAAGCTATCAAAAATTAGCAGCTTTTTTCTCGAGTATCCGATACTATCGAGAAAGTTCTGACAAGTAGATGTTGTCTATTTGAATTGTTAAATAATGATATTTGAAGGTTCTTAGGGAACCAGTAAGCGTAAATAAATAATACTTGAAATGTGTAAACAATAGATATAAAAGCTATCATTTCTTATGTACATGCCTTTTCCATTTACAGAAATTGATACATTGCTAAGAAAATGGAATACAATTTTCTCGTAAAGGAAATGGTGTCCCTCATCTCTTAGTTTCATGATTAATGTCCCTTAAGTAATTTCATCGGTTTTCATATAAAATTTTTGCAACCTGCCTCAAAAATAAACTTCTTGTATAAACACACACATGTCTGTGTTAAATATTATGTAGTTCTATAGCTGTATAGCGTATCAGGGAGGAAACAAAACAAATTCACACGGAAGATGCCTGAAATCTCTAAGGAGCGCCTTTTTTTTAGAAATTACAGGTGATATACGTAAATTTCGAGATTGGAATTTTCTCTCGTAAATATTTTAGTCCATAAAATAAAATTTTGCCTGAAAATATTACATTATGGATATTTTCGAACTCATACAAAGCTCTTGGTTACGTATCTCTAAAAGTTGTTCCCCGGAATTTTATTAGAATTCTCTCGCTTCACGTGGTATCGATCGAAATTCTTTTAGGTTCATTTTGCGAAAACAAAATGAATACTATACGCTAAATTTTGCTGATAGTAATTTGCTGATTACACTCGGTCAATAGTAATAATGATGGGGTGAATTATATCACTTACACGTTAATGTAGGCTTCAAAAGAAATTTTCACCACAAGATGAAGAAATTATTTGAAACAAAACCTTTTATCTGGTACTACAGTGTTATTAATGATAATTGTCAATACTAATTTATTATCAGTAGCATTCTGAATTTTTATTCTCTTTTAAATTTACAGCAAAGCTGAAATAGTGAATTTCAAGCCACTAACCGTGATTGTTACATTGTACTCTTGAAAAAGGTTAACATTTACGCCCGCCATATTTGGCCCGCCATGTTGAATTCTTAAGCGTTAATGTTAAATTCGTAATCATCAGCCCCAAAAACCTATATATCCGTCATTTTGCCAACATTACATTGACATTTAGAAAATCTTGTTCACCACCTTGGATCCGCCATTTTGAATTTAAGAAATCCGAATCTGGATTCAAAATCAGCGATCTCGAAAACCTATATATGTATATTTTTATGACGATCGCAAAATCTTTTGAAAAAAATTTACATTTCGGACTTTAAAAAATAAAACTTTCATGCGGCAACCCTCTGAAATAATTACCCGATGTCGTTCATTTTTTGCTAAAATATTTAGGTCTTACTAAAGTATATGTGTGCCAAATTTTATGCATCTGCTTCGAAGCGTTCTCGTTTTAGAAGAAAAAATATCGATAGATCAAACAGACTACCTGCAGTTTTCATATGACAACACTATGAAGGAGTTGTCCAAATTGGCCCATTTACGAGCTTGATCTTTCCATCTTAATAAGGTATCTATGTACCAAATTCCAACTCTCTAGCTTAAGGCGTTCTCGAGATAAGGGACCCTAATTTTAAACGTAGAGGTCTGTATCCTGCAAGAAGGGAGCCTCGTGGCACACCTATTCGATTAAGTTTCAAATAGAGCATGTTTCCCCTTCAGTTTGAAGTATTAATAACTTTTTAATGGCTATACATTTCGAGCTTATTCGATTTGTATTTTAACATTTGACATCTGTTGTTGCCAGTGTGAGTTTATTAAAAAACTTGGAAAAAAACTAACAAAATTCAAGTTTAAGTTGCATCAATAAAATGAAAAAAGTACTCCTATTTTTTTAAACTCACTACCTCCTTTAATGTTTAAAATAAATCTTAGTATCTTTACAATATCTGTGTCATTCCTCCAGTGAGAATCGATCAGGAAAATACATTACCAAATAGTACAGTATTATCTCCTTCCATCAGTACTAATCTATACGGCAGTAATTCCGAAGGGTTTAATGACGCTATAAATTTGGGTTTATATGGAAGCATTACTTCATCTTGGTCTGTACTGTTGTCTGTGTTCTTCTCATCGACAAAGATTTATCCTGAGCATTTTTGGATGCGAGAAGAGCGCTTTTCTTAAATGAATCTTTAATGAACACTACGCTGTGTGCGTTACTATCTATTTAATCTGGGCATATTTTTCAAGGATTGATTAATCGATCAGTAACGCCCTTTCCAATCGACATTAGTCAATTATTAAAATTGTCGTGCTCTGCTCGCATGTTTTACTTTAATGATTTCAACTGATTTCAATATTTGGCTTTAATCTCCTTTTTTATTACAGGAAATACCTGTAAGAAATTACCACTTAACGGAACGTACTGAAATGATTAACCAGATTACATAACATCCTTTAATGTAATATAATCTACTTTTGGAGCAACAAATAGAATTAGCTTAGTTTTGTTTTGTTTCTTAGATCGGTATTTTCCTTTCACATCGCTCCATCCATGTTAGATTGAATGGTGTTATATCTAACGCTTATAATATCAGCATATATCGCAATACGGTAGCGGTCGGTATGGTTCCACACTTTCATCATTTTCTTCATTTAATTTGAACAAAACACGTACACGCTAGTGCTGAAAGCCTTTTAGAACTCGCCCGACGATGTAGTATCCATACGGTGACAGTATAGACTGTCACAACAATCAAACAAACATTATGAAGGTGTGATAACAACTTTCTACAGGAACCCCAGAAGGCCGAATAATCCCAAATATTTCACGCGAGATCATATTTATATTGTCAGACAACGGCATGTTATTATTAAACATTACACTCAGATTTTTCACCCTTTTCGAAAAAAGTATTGTCAACCCCAACCGTTGGGAGAGTATCATTCTCAACTGAATTCTTATAGATAAGAATAGTCCTTACGTTTTCGATTTTTACAAATCGTCCATGGACAAACGCTGTTAGGATCCGCTTTTACATCTCCGATAGTCTCACAGATTTTGCTCCATGCAGCCAGCAGTGATGGGCATTTACGCGTAGATTTACGTTGTCTACACTCCGGGGTAAACAATGCGTAGACAATGTAGATAATGCATAGTCTATGTAGACAATGTAAACTTTTGGTAGATAACGTAAATTTCCGGTAGACTATGTCCATATTTAGCAAAGCCGATTAAAGAAAGGTGCTAAATTATTTCATTATATGTCACTACTTGTGTAATTTTTCCACATTAAATATGACAATGGCAAAGTTAAGTGCATATGTAGGACAGTTTGCAGTTTTAGTTCTGATAAATTTTATATATATAGGGCTTTTGTAAATAATGCAACATTTGATAAGTCTATCAGTGTTACTCATATTGTAGAAAGTAAAAAAGAGAAAAAAATAAAGAATAGAACAGTGAATCTCTAACGCTGTATATGAGCTTACCACTTAGGTTCGACTTAAGAAGTCGTTGAATAACAAGAGGACATGAAAAATTTACAAAGTCTGCAGATGGAAAAACGATATGTACTCAAAAATCGTACACTCTTGCAATTGCCGCTCTTTGAACTAGAAGAAATGAGAAGAAACCGTAGCTATGCCCTTAGGATAATTCCTTCCCCTTAGACATTGATGGACAAAGCTGCAGTTTCTTTAGATTGCTATATCTTCCAGATCTCTTTAAAACTTAAACCTTAGATGCCCTTAAAACTAACTAATATTAATAATCTTTTGCTTTAAAAAATATAATGATAGCAATGCTTCCCCAATATTAGAGGAAAAAGTTGCTAGTTTTTAGATTCTAATCTAATCCTCTTTGTTAGATGTAAAAAATGCTTAAACCAGGAAATGATATGAGCCAGGCATTGTGTATAAAGTACATGTCGCTGTAATCAGCTTGTTTCTTAATGAAGTGCGGGAAGTACCAAGAGTTATCCCTTAGGTTGATACCGCCCCCATGAACAGAACCGGTGCAATTATTTTCTCAAATCCTCGAAAAATTACCTCTCATTTGATTCTAATATCTAAATATCTCCCCTTGTTTTTGAACTGTCATTAGTTTGATTTAAAGTTAAAACTAATTTTTGGATTGTACAAAGGAGTTATTTGGTTGGTGTTCTAATATCAAATTCTACTAAAATTTTTTAATTTTGGCGCTCAAAACTGAGCTTTTGTACCATCTTATGGAATATGAGCATGAAAATTAAGAAATGCAATAAATGAAATATTGAAAATCGATAAATTAAAACAAGCATTCTTTTGATTTTTGAATTCAAAAGCATCTTACTTGGGCGGTAAAGGCTATACTAAGACACGGTCTTCTTCTGACAGAAAAGATGTGGAGAAAGCAAAGGTGTAAACTTTGCAGGAAAGATGAATGAAGAGTCCGAAAAATAAAAAGTGAACTAGATAGAAGAACGGATACAAGAACATATAAGGAATAAACTGCAATTAAATAGTAAAACATATATATATGAAAATAAATGTTCATGAAACAATACCAAAAATATTTATTAATAAGTTTAATTAATACATTCCATTTACCACTTTATCTTTAAAAATTTAATTAATATTATATTCATTGTCTACATTGTTAACATAGATTACATTGTCTACGTGAAAGATCGCGACGAAGACTACGTCATTTTTTACGTGTCAACAATGGCGTAATTTACGTTGTGTAGACAATTAGCCTATCACTGGCAGCCAGGTATAACGACCTCTTCTACAAAGAAGCCTAGTCAAAATTCCACCATAAGCAACTGAAACTTTTAACGTTTGGGACCTTCAAATATCTCGGGATACAACTCTTAACTCTAGTAACAAGGAAGTATGAATTCTCATTGCTCAGTGTAAACGTGCTATTTATTTCAAGGACCTACAGACCTAACTATCCAAGGTCATGTGTTCGGAATGAACAACAAACATGGAAAGTGACCGGAAATTTGGAAAACCCAGCATACTTAGTTTGAAGACGTTAATAAAGCCGTAAATGTGGTCATTGTACTCAATTAAGTAACGCGCTACGTAAATTAATTAATATGATTTACTCCCATATGTGTCTGAAGATCTAGATCTATGAGCACCCGATCGAAAACCGGAGATAGTTAGTTCGATTCCAGCCCCACGCGCTGCTTTTCTTTGTGTCAATTTGTAGGATCCGTAATAATAAGTGCTTTAAAATTTACCATCACTTGAAATTCAGCTGCTGCCCGTAGATTTACCAGGCAGAGATGTTGGCTTTAGTTGTGCCTTTGACTAGCTAAATCCTTATTGCAGTGAACAGCTAAGCAGTGGCCAGATGCATGAATCGGATGGACATGAATTTATTCCTGGAGATCGACTGTGTATAAAAACTCAATAGGTGTCTTCTCAAAAGTGGGATAACACTTTTTTGGGTAAGAAGACACATACGGAACGAAGGAAACTAAAAAGGCAACACCTTAACAAAACAAAGGCGGCGGAGGGAGTTCGTGGAGGATAGTACATGCAGACTGTATGCCTGGAGGATACTGATTTGCGTATAAACCAATGCTAGAAATAACAAAAAACGTTGAGATAAGAGGATTGCAAGCCTGCCAAGATGAATCTTAATAGATGTACGAACAAGGGCCCAAAGGTAGCGGTCTACTTCGATATCCCTCCAACGATAATTACATTACATTACATACATATGTGATTTCTATTCGATTATCCGAGACACTTCAATAAAGTCTATCTTGGTAGGCTAAGATT
>QYTT01085556.1:43339-67888 GCA_006980735.1 Dasypogon diadema | reverse complement strand
ATAAGTGCTTTAAAATTTACCATCACTTGAAATTCAGCTGCTGCCCGTAGATTTACCAGGCAGAGATGTTGGCTTTAGTTGTGCCTTTGACTAGCTAAATCCTTATTGCAGTGAACAGCTAAGCAGTGGCCAGATGCATGAATCGGATGGACATGAATTTATTCCTGGAGATCGACTGTGTATAAAAACTCAATAGGTGTCTTCTCAAAAGTGGGATAACACTTTTTTGGGTAAGAAGACACATACATGCAGACTGTATGCCTGGAGGATACTGATTTGCATATAAACCAATGCTTGGAATAACAAAAAACGTTGAGATAAGAGAATTGCAAGCCTGCCCAGATGAATCTTAATAGATGTACGAAAAAGGGCCCAAAGGTAGCGGTCTACTTCGATATCCCTCCAACGATAATTACATTACATTACATACATATGTGATTTCTATTCGATTATCCGAGAAACTTCAATAAAGTCTATCTTGGTAGGCTAAGATTTACATCTTTCCATAATTTTGTTAATGAAGGAATACTTCTAACATTTATGACCAAACAAAATGACTGCAGCGCGGCAGAGGTAAAAAATTCTTGGCTAAAAAATATAATTCATCGACGGAAAACGGCCGTATCTTGTTCAGACCAACCGAATGTGAAATTATTTTTCGACAAAAATGCAGAGATTAAATTTTACTAAGGTAGGTATTACTTATTGCTTGAATCACCGACATCATAATTACCTACAAAATCATGATGATTGCTCAACTATAATATTCCTCTACCTATATATAGAGTCACCGATTTATGATAAAAATGGGGAAAGAGCAAAAAGTAATTTTTCAAGCTTTATTATTGATATTGTTTTATTTATAACGCTTCATCAATCAAATAAAATAATTTATAAAAGTCTCCAGAAACCCCTTTAAAAGTAAACTCAAAACTTTTACTTAAGAAATATTTAATTCAACTTTGCTCTCATTGCTCTGCCAGTTCGTGAAACAGTCGAGATTAAAAGAAATAAAACACCCAAGTTCCCGACAATCAACAGTTTCCTGAACACCTCTGAAAGGATTCACTAGACAGATCCATCCACCACAGTTAGTAAGTAAATAAAGAGGGTAGTATTCCTCAGTCAATAAACCCTCTTATTTATTTAAATGACCCACTCTTCTGTCCAGTTCAGTCTCATTTTGAAATGGGCGTGAATTGTGTGCACACAAAACTCGCAAAGTCCGAATGGTCAACTCATTGCGACCATCTATAGTGGGTATCGGAAGTATATTCGGTTCTCGGTATCCTTATCCAATTTGTTGGACAGGCATTGTGCCACCGCCTAAGGAATTGAGGTCGTAACCCTAACAGAATTATGAAGTCAAGCAAACAGTTGGATTTGAGATGTTACGTAATCCCTGGTGGTCATTTATAAAACGTGGAGAGATGTAATTGGACTTCATACGGTCTTCGATTCCTCAGTATCACTGTCAGGGACGAGACCTTTAAGTATTAATCCAATGAGAGTGGTTGTGAGTTGCAATTGCCGCGAATTGTTTACTCATTTTGTGGCTATTTTTAACAAGTCAGCACAGCGTCGAGGGAATTTCTTATACAAATTTGATTAGGCAGTCCGCACAGAGCAGGAAATATATTAAAAACTTATGAAATTTTTAAGCCAACCTTCTGATCCTGGGCGTGATCATCCGGATTTCCAGTTTCGATGACCTCAATCTCGTCAGCCTTGGATGGATTACTCATGAATGACAATTGCTTCTGCAAAGTTGAGGAATTCACACTGCCTACGGCTGTGTTGGCGCCAGTTCGTCCACCTCCAATGCCACCGCCACATCCTGCTCCACTGTTGCGTGACGTCACTTCCACTGTCATATTTAATGCAATTATACTTCAAAGAACGCAGGAATCACTTGAAGATACTGTGCAAACTAATCAGAAATGAATTTTCACTGAGCACGTTTTCACTATGAATTTCCACTAATTTCCACTCATACTTCACCAGCATATATCACGGGACAAATTTGTCGCAGATGAGTGAGCTCCTCATGGAAAATAAACTGAATAAATACAACAAATTATGTGCAAGAGATTAAAGAAAATTGTCGGAAAAAAGAAAAACACGGAGTGACATTTCAGACGCGTGGTTTCAGCAGCAAAGAAAATGGCAAACTCACCACCTCTTATCAATGGAAAACAACGAGGACCAGGAAAAGTTCGCCAAAAGCCTGTTCATGGAAGCTTTGAATTTTCTTCAATGGGCTTCCTTGCCGGGGGTGGAAAGCTGTCCCGAATTTGGACACCAAAAGCTCTATTAGGACTTAGCTTATACAATTTTTCAAAGGAAAGGCTTTCCAGGGTTGTAAAAAATAATATCGCTTATACAATTTTTCAAAGGAAAGGCTTTCCAGGGTTGTAAAAAATAATATCTCCTGTTTTTAATAATTTCCTTCGCTCGAAATGTTCAAAATGATGAAATTAAAATTGAATTATTTTTAAGTATATTTGTAGTAAGAATATGTGATATAAACATAAAATTCATTATCCACGAGATGATTGAGGTGCAGCAATTCCTGCAAAGGGCGCAGTGATTTATTTGGGGCGAAGACACCGTGAAAATTTTATGATATATATGGTGGATTACTTATACATTATCAGGTTCCCATACTGCTATTCCCCAAAATTCCCTTCTCTTAGCTGAGCTTAGAAAATACCCCAAAAAGCGGCGATGTAAACATAAACAACACATTTTGTTATCAACTTTTTTGAAGATAAATTAAATAATACAGGGTGAAGCCAAAACTCAGAAAATATCCTATAATGCTATTCTCAGAAAGTTGCGTGGAATGTTGGTTTATAACTGCGACCCGTATTCAAGAAAAAAATAAAAGATAGTAGATAGTAGTAGTTCCACCATCGTGAATTACTCTTCTTCTTAGCTTGTCGGCAAGTTGTATTTTCCCACCGATTTTGAAGTTATTTTCTGATCCATTTCTCGATTAGGTCCTTCACCATACCTCTCTCAATAATGGAATATGGTTCTGGACCTTGGAACTTCATAGCCGATCCATGTTTTGTTAAGGCGTCATCTTTTATGTTTTCATCGATCGCTGGGTACTTTCTATGCCAAGAAAATGTCACCCAATTTTTTGAGGCACACCCATTGAGCTTTTGTGCACATTCCATCGCTGGGGATGAATTTACCTCCGTCTGATCCTCAGCATGTTGTCCAGCCATCTCACCACCACCGGACTAACTTCATGTCCTAGCAAGACAATTTTCAGTTTTTCATGCTGAATTTCGTCGAAAGCACCTTCTACCATATATCCATCAACGTAGCCAAAGCAGTGCCTCCTTCTCTGCCACCCTCACCACCTGGTGAAACGCAGATTTCATTGACTTCACAGACTACTGGCTTACGTTTAAGGGATACTCCCTCACCGTAGTGCACTCCAAGCAGTCCTTCGCCACAGTCGTCTGTTTTTAACAGAAAAGATATCAGACTGACTAGGGTAAAGAATTTCGCCTCGCTGTAATCTCTTTTTCCTGGTTTCAGTGTAACCCTATGTTTCCTTCAACTTAGCCGGTATATGCCTATTAAATATTCTTTGAAACCAGGGTGCAATTGTCCCTTTGCCCCACTGTAATAAGGCAGAGAATATTCCGTCCAGGCTCGGAGATTTAAAGCTGCATTCACTCCCTCAAAGGACACTATTCTTTCCTTGAACATTTCCATTTTCAACCAACTGAAGTTAGTTAAAATTGTATTTCTGAAACATTTATTAGAATCGAGAAATTCAAATTTCAAATTATGGAAACTTTTAAAGAATTTCATTGTAACCATTCTAATTGTTGACACGAAAAAATCCAGCGCGTAAGACAGGAATCGAACGACCGACCTCCCGGCTCCCCTGGATCCTTTTTTACACGGCTTTGTATACGCGTTTTGCCTTTATGCAGTTTTTTTTACGCGATTTTTACGCGATTTCTTGCTTTCACGCGTTTTTTTGCTCGGCTTACTCTGCTTAAGGCGGTTACCAGTTTTATATCCTTAAAGGAAAAATTAAAAGGCAAGTTTGCCCATGCAATTTGCATTTATAGGGTGTTTTTTCACGCGATTTACCGGCCTTTACGCGGCTTTTTTTGCGCGATTTCTTGCTTTTAAGCGGTTTTTCTGTACGTTTTTAGGGTTCCGTACGTCCGAATGAAAAAACGAACCCTTATAGGATCACTCATGTGTCTGTCTGTCCGTTTGTCACAGCCAATTTGCTCCGAATCTACTGGAACGATTAAGTTGAAATTTGGTACACACATGAATTTCTGTGACCCAAACACGGGCGCGCATGGTAAATAAATGAATTTTGAATATGGGGGGCAAATTAAAATTTAAAAAAAAAAGTTTTTCAAACTCTACCGTGTGACATATCAAATGAAATATGTTTTTTTACAATTTTAAAATTAAATGAATTCATTTATTTCACCTTCATAACGCTAGCTGATTTGCCTGCGATATCTTTAAAAAATATGAATTACAAGCCGTTTTGATTATAACTGAGATCAGGTGTGAGAAGAGCGAATTCAAATTATGTCTATTTGATACCAAACTCAATTTCTGAGGGACATGCAGTTAATGTGTTCTGAAATGGAGCTCATCAATTATATTATAATTTTGTTGAGGACTTGCTGTATTTAGCTATTTAATCGGTGTCATTAACCATGAAAACCAGAGTCATCTAGATTTGCATATACATTTTTCTGAAAGGTACGGAAACACTCAACTATTTCTTTAATCCCGACTGTAGTGTCCTTCAAAGTAAGCTATTGGATCGGTAAGTTTCCACACACGTGGATCGTCACAAATCGGGAAAGTGCGTAGTAAAATACAACCTGACAAAATTTAGATAACTTACTCTTATTACTATTACTATAAAATGTGTTCCTGTTGCAGTATGAATGCCTATCTATATATTGTGGAACAATTTTAATGTGTAACCTGCTCTTATTGTAAAAAGCTTGCTTTGCATTTCTTTCCCTCCAATCAGCCATTTTTAAATTTACCCTTTAAATTTAACTTAAGCTATATAAGTTGCTCCAAAATGAACGCCTATTTTACCCTTATAATAAATTTATAGCCCATTTCAGACTCCTGACCTACACCGCGGTAATGTCCACCTTCAGCAATAAATTTTAAAAATGCCAACGCTTTTGCTTTGCTGTTAGTCTGTATTTTAAATAGAAAATTCGTTGACAGCATATTTAGCAGCTGCTTAGCGTGCACTACAATAAATTTTTTGTGGTACTGACCCTCCTCCTCCATTCCGCTAAAATAGAATACGTTTTTAATATTACTTCTCTGAGGGCAACCGGCAAGGTATGAAATTAAAGTGCACTTTTACTAAAACATTTTTTCATCAAAATCGGCTGAGTGGTTCGAAAAGTATTCTCATAATTCTGTTTTCGTCTCTAAACCTTAAAGTCCTGGAATATTAATTATTTTCCAAACTTCTACAATATAGGCAAGTTTCACCACGATCTAAAACCCTTGTTCCAATTGAGGGCGTGATTTTTTTACCCGTTTTTCAATTTGGATTACCTTTCACCAAATGTTGGAATTTTGAAAATGCACTCCATAGCACGTGAGAAATAAAAAATTATCTGTACCCAACTTTAGCCATTTTTGTTACTTTGGAGGCGGAAGGATATTTTACTTCCTTAAACGCTTTCAGAGCAAATTAAAAAAAAATCGAGTCGCTTATTTTTTAGTCCCCTATAAGATATCTAAATTTAAAGAACATCGGAGACGGGCACCTCAAGACTTTTCCTTGTATTTCTCATGGTTGTTTTCGTTAAATCCGTATTGCCTTTATATGTTCGATTCGGCAGTTTTGACATAAAGAAACGATCTTAGACCAGGTAAGGAAATGGATTTGGACAGAAACGAAGCATTTTTCTTCTTGTATTGGGGTTATACCGATTTGATAAAACACAGTTCAAACAATTGCCAAGAGGAAACGTCGATCTAAGGGGTTAACCCTCTTCTCTTCGTGGACTTTACGTATAAGGAAAAATACTTCTTACACCAACACATATTTTATACATCAATTCAAGTCCACTTCATTTCTTTGCCTGAGCAAATGACACAAAAGACATTTTTATTTCTGCTCCCATCGTTTTTTACCTCAGTTTTTCAAAAATTTCTATCTTTTCAAATAACCAAATTAATTACAAAAATCCTAAAAAGTTAATTATTTAAAATTCAAGTTAAAAGTAATTAAATGAAAATAGTATGAGTATAAGTGTAGATAAAGAATTATTTAGTGGTCTCTAAAATTGTAGTTAAAATAAAAAACAATTTCTTGCAATTACTTTATTATCATTAAAATAACATTTTTGTTGTATTAACTTCAAACTGGAAACGTGTGAATCTTTGTATTTGTACTCCAGTTGCAAAGCGATATTATAAAAGAAAAAACAATTAAACGTTGACAAGCAAAGTTATGAGTAAATACATGTCCCAATATTTAGTGCTCGAAGTAAAGCGATTGTTAATACAATTTAATTATATAAAAATATTTGCATTTTACTAGTAAAACATTTTTGTAAATTTGTGCACTACTGAGTATGATTAAAAAGGTTCAACGACTTACTTTTATGTTCTTGTTTTTCTTTTTTTTTTAATTTATATTTTAGTACGCCCTTGAATAGCTCTTTAATTCTTTTGATTCTGTCTACATTTGAGTTATTGAATAAGTAAATAAATAACATTAAAATTACTTAAAAATTACAACGCTTAAAAGGCTATCTACAACAAGCTTTTAGTAACATGAATGACGCTTTAAATACAAAAATAAATGCGCATGGATTTTCTTGCAGATTTGCGAAATTTGAAAATACTGTTAACATATTTTTTTACTAACCGTCAATCGTCATGAGGCTACATTTTTTTGTAATTAATCGTATCGTGGTAGTACGACCTTAAATATCTTTTATCACAATTTTCAAAAGGATGAGTATTTGAATTCTTAATGTTAAGTTGCTACAAAAGCGACATTCGAATGAACGCAATCATAAGATTTTGTATTCTTGCAATAGCAACATATTGTGACAACCTTCCCTTGCAATATATATATATATCATATATAATATGACTAATGATTGTAAATTTAATTACTTGATTGCTTGATACTATTGAGTTTTTTCTTTCGTGTTATTAGCCGTCAAAAATTAAAAGTTTTAGGCATGTAATTTGATGTTATATAGTTCGTAATTTTTATATTAAAGAAAATTTTAAGATAGAGAGAAGCAAGTTTTAATAAATTAGTAAAGTTTTGTTTGTTATATTTATTAGCACTCGTTTATTCGTTTTGTCATCGATTAGTATTTAAATACAATTTTACATTGCAATTTTAAGCTTAAGGTTAAGCCACACAAATTGAATTTCCAAAACTGTGGAGATGTACCACTCAAATTTAAATTGCTTTTCGTCTATTTCTCTAAATAATATAAATAATAATAAAACCAGTTTTATAAGTACATACATTGGCTTTAATATAACAGGCACTGAGAAGTTTCAAGTAAATTTCTAAGATTTAGGGCTGTATTCATCAACTGCATTTAAAACACACGATTGAATTGAATTGAATTGAAGATCAATTTGATGAATACAGCCGTTATATACTACAATTGAAAACTTTCTTACCTTGCACAAACTTAATTTCTCCACCTAAATTTTCACTTAATAGATGCGCAAATCTATCAGACGACTATAAAAAAGAAAAATAAATTATTTCTGATTTTCAATTCTTCAGACATCGCCTAAACGTACAAATTGACATTAATTGAAATTTCAATAAGAGCCAGAAATATTTAATTTTGTGAAAATGGAAATATTAGACCATGTAAAATAATGCTATCACAATTCAGCAGTAAATTGTGGGAATTTTAGTGAAAACTACATTAGTTATCCCTAGAAATACTAAGATAGCACCAGAAGTGCTCATAAACTCGTATATAAATGTATTATCACTTTTACAACTCTTTTTTTAAAATGGTTATTTGCGTTTTGTAATAAATCCTGAAGGAATTGAGTTCTTTCTGTACTATGTATTAATTTCGCGAAAATTTGAAAAAAAGTAAAATATAGTTTTCTCTTAATGCTTGATACGAGAGATTTCTTTCTCAACAGATTATATTATATTTAGTATATTCAAAATTATGTTATTTTTGTGATGCTAATGCTAAATACGAGCTCTAGACGCATGTGTGAAAGTGTAAAGTACGCACTTAAAATTTTTTAGTGCGTAAAATCAACCAGAAAAATGCAAAATGTGGTACTAAAATTATGCTAACTCTTATCCTAGAACTAAGCACCAGACATGTTTAAATATTTTCCTAACTACAATAGATCCTAAAAAGGTATACATCTATTTTATTGCATTTTACTGTTGCAGATTTTTTTTTGCATTTTAAAGCCCGCAAATATAAATACGAGAGCATATCCAAAAGTAATAAAATAAAATTGATTTAGATCAAGTTATTTCTTCAAGCATCTACGTTAATGTGATCTTGTTCAAAGTAATGCCTTTGCGTTGTTTTCCGCTGTCTTCAACATCGCTACTATGTTTCGAAAACGAAATGCAGCACGTTTTGTGATACCCGTTTGTAGATCGCCTCCACAACGTCAACAACTACATAATCCGTTGAAGATCATTGGCCTCTTGGACCATTTCTCACTATAGAAAATAAGCAAAAATCCCAGATCTGTACTATATGGAATATGGAGGAGTTAAGTGGGGATAATATGAATTCTATTTTCTTATAAAAATGTTATTATAGTAGTAACCACATTACCATCGTGCAGCAAGGACTCCTGAATTTTCTGGTGTCGACGTTTGTTTTAGAAAATGCTGTAACATGATAAATGAAGCCTTCATGATTGAAAAAATGATCATCATGACTCGCAGGCACCCTTTACGCCGCTTATCTGTGACGAATTCTCTGCCATCTTCGAAGGCCTTATACTAGAGATATGCACGAGCACATGACATACACTCTTCACACTAAAGATTTTCATCGCAGATATTCTCAAGCCCTACTAGAATATTAGAATTAATTCCGATCTCGTGCATGACATTATTTCGTTTTAAAGTACCTCAATAAAGCTACGGGCACAATAACACTTTATTTCCCATTTAGAAAGTGAGATAATACCATATGGTGTTATTTCAAATGACCTCATTGCACGACCCCTATTGTAATAAAGATTAATCCCCCTGGAGGTATGGAAGTTTCATGAAATTAACTATGTTAAGAGCTTCAAACGGATCTTATAATTCATGGTTGATTCTTCTGTTTTGGAATTTTCCATACATAGAGCGCAGACTTCTCCCTCAAACACCTTTAGGACTTCGTTTTCTTTCCCGCTCAAACATCTCTAGTGAATACACAAAAAATAAAATCCAAATCCAAAGCCAAAATCTGCACATTAACCATTCTTATTACGAAAAAGCTCTTATAAGCTTAATCTGAATTAAGTTTTGAAGAGAAATTCACTTCGAAGAACACTTGAAAAACATCCACATGAATAGAAAATTTCTTTCTAGGTGAAAAGAAAGTGTTTCGATCACAGCAAGTCATCTTGATCATCATCGGTGTGCCGATCGACTTGCCTGGCACAGACATTACAACGAGTAGTCACAAATTTCCTATCATTGTTTAAATAATTTCAAAAGGAAATTATTACAAATCGCATGAGGCAGAATTATCAGTTCAAAATCTTCATAAAAATTGATCATATCAATTATTTTTGCTTTGTATGCAATTGAATACAAGATGGCGGACACAATTATTTTCCTCAGAAAATCTGAGGAAAGAACATGGAAATAAGAACTACGGAACGGTTGTAAATTTGGGAAATGTGAAGCACTTGTTTTACACAGAAGAATTTTTCCCCTTCAAACACAGATGGCCAGATGGCAGATGTGAGCGAGGGGTAGACACATTTCTTAATCCAAAAACTTAAAACATGAAAAATTTTATACTACTCTATTTGTGAATTTTCACAACATTTAATTAGGAATTTTCTAACATTAATATTTTCTGTGAATCCCCAAAAGTTTCACGGTATCTGATTCGTAACCTCAAACTGGAACACGCATTCACAACTACCTAGATACCTAAACAACGACACATATTTAAATAATTTAGATGTAGTGATTCAGTTGACATTTATGGGGTACCAGTTTTCAGCCCCTTTTCTCTTCAGAAATGCTTCACTTTTGCATATTAATCTACACGTTTGTGTCGGTTCCTTAGTTCTTATTCCCATGGAAAAGTTTTAAATGGTTTGCAAAATCTCATCTCAGTATCCTTTGATATCAATATTTTTCTCGAACCCGCAAAACAATTGCTTGCGTGATTATTTAGACAAGCTTAGGGCAAACCGTAATGTGCAGAGCTTAGGTACATTTGTATGCTTAAAACCAAAAACATTGAGAATGCAAGACATGAAAAAAAATGCTTTTGCTGTGCATGTCAGGAGTATTCAATCAACGTTTTACATTTTGTATATGCTAGCTCTGTCCATTATGGTTTGGGCTTTAGTCAGAAAAATACTGATGTCAAAGGATACTGCTATAATATTTTGCAAGTCATGTAGAACTTTGCTTAGACTTTCTAAAGAAAATAACTATACAAAAACTTTTTCGACTCCGTTCCGAACAGATTCAAAAATGTGTAGATCTAAAATATATTATGATCGAAACAATTAAACGTGCTAAAAGAGTTGCTACTAATATTTGGCCTACAGTTTTATTAACTTTCATTGCTAGTAATAATTTCCAGTTTAACACGGTTATTGCGTCAACCTCTGCCAGTCCGATATTTTCTCATCTGCTCCGTTTACTGTCATCGTTGTTCTTGTCTCCGACACGGGCTCCGATTGCAGCAATCCCCCAAACCCATTAAGATGTGGTGCACTTGTAGGGAACTTCTCGATAGCTTCACTTGTACTGGCTAGATCACGCCATCGCTTACATTTAGCGCAATCCTGTCCAGAATGCTGTGACAAGTTATACTCCGTTGCATTAAGAATTGTGTAGTGAGAAGTTTATGTACTTGGCAGAATCATGCACGGGGTTTTGCCAGAGATATTAAATTTTTGTTTTCTCGGATTAAGTTTTCTTTCAAACTGGAATCAAAGGAAGCGACCATAACAATTTTCATTGCATCAGAGTGATCCCAACCTTCATCGTTGGGTCTGTTTCTCTGCGTCGTCACTCCCTACGCCGTCCGTCGTCCCGCTCCCGGCTCCCCTTCCCATCGCCGTCGTTGATTTTTCCGTGTGCTGTAGCAGTTACCGCTACGTTTTCTTTTTTTATTATTAAGAATTTTAAATATGGCATTTTACGTTTTATAGAAATTAAGTTATTCAATTAAAAGAAAATAAACTCATTGAGAAGTCAATTTTAAAGAGAAAAATCATAAGTGACCAAATACTTTTAGTAAGCAGTATAATCTGCAGGGTCTGATTTTATTTAGTTGAAAATGTATTTATGCGGACACTTTGATTTTGCTCATTAAATTCATCGCATTAGATTTTGGAGACAGACACCTTGAAAAACTTTACATGGGACTCATATAAACATTGAAATTTGTAAATATTTAAAATTGTCAAAAACTTTGTTAGTAGTAAAAAGGTTCTAATTCTTATCCTATCGGGAAGATTTTGAAATAGATTTAGTAGTGTCAATAATATTATAAAAATCGCCAGGAATAAATATTTGTAAAATAATAAAAATATCAAAAATAATAATTAAAATAAAATATTTAAAATATAAATAAAAACCGCAAAAGATAAAAATAAAATAAAAATAAATAATTTGAAATATTTAAAATAGAGATTTAGATTAGGAATAATAATTTAACCCCCTAAATCCTCTATAGTGCCTTGAATTTTGTTTGTTCGAGAGAGAGAGAGAGTGAACTTATTGGTCGTATATAACCTATAATCCGGGTCTTCAAAATTTTATTTAAAAATTCGCAGTCAGCCTAGAAGAGAAAAAAAACGTTCATTGCACGTCCTCACCGAGGATTAACGCAGGCAGCTTTTATATAAACTTTAGCTTATGCAATGGTGGCAAATAAAGGTCTCCCAATATATTTAAATATATTCTTATAATTGTTTCAAGAAATTATCTACAGCTTAAACTCGCTATTTCCGAAAAATAAGAATGATTTCTCCTATTAGTTTCGAATAAGGGCAGTTGTTGAAAGTAACTTCACTGAAAATTGTGACTAATAGTTGTGTGCCTCGTAAAAGTATGTTATTAAAAAGTAACTAAATAAACAAAACAGAGACCGAAGCATGTGAATATTAAAAACACTCCCAACACTTTAGAAATTATTCTTAAAATGAAATAAAAAGCATACATAAAATTAAAAAATTTAATTTAATTTGCAGAACAACCAGTTCGCTACTTAAAGCTGTCTAGCTTATTGAAAATTTTAAAGTTGAAAATTTGCTTGAAATGTCGATATCACACGACTAATCAAATCAAATGTAACAATGAACTTGACGCAATCAAATATTTTAGGAATTTTAAACAAACAAAGCCTGTAAACATAAATTTCAAAGTAACAATTCTTAGCTGTGAAATATAAACTAAATAACATTTAAAGAAAACACATTTTTTTGAGTATATCGCATAGCCTGGTAAGTAAATTTTTTTTGAAAAAACTATTTCATCTGACTTCAACAGGAGAAAATTAAAATATAGAAGAAATCTTATTGCTATAAGCAGTCCAATATAATTTCAATATTTACTCTTTTGGCAGTATTTCTGCAACCACTTTGGTTCTAATCTAACATATTTTCTTGCCTAGCAAAGATCTTACTATGAATCTCACCTTTTTCCCGTTTAACTCTATATTAAAAAGTAACTAAAACCAACAAATCTTAAAAATTTTAAATATTAAAAATAAGTTAAAAAATTGTCCTGCTCACAATACAAACCTAAAAGCACATTAAACACAAATGTCAATAAATACCTTGAAGGATGGGGAAAAATCTTCATTACTAATCACTTGTTATCTTTCATCACACAATAAATAAGATTTTACGGCAACTTTTTAATATTTGAAAGCAGTACTACAAAAAGTTATCATCAAAAGCACTAGCCTCAAAATAAAAAATACAAAAATTTGCAACAAAAAATTTTTATCACAATATAATCATGGCCCAGCACACAAAGTTGTTCGCATGAGTACACTTAATAATAAGTAAAAGGGAATATAAATTATTAATCGCGGAGTGGATATTTAAAAATAAAAATTGGACTAAGAACTAGAAATTATTATCTCTTCGTAAGCTGCAACTTTTTCTTGGGTACTGTCAATTTATTCGCACTAAGCTCACTGGATTTTTGCAATTCTTTATCAGACTTTTCACTTTTCGCATCTCTAGTCTCAATGGCCTTATAGAAGCTGTCAATTTTATATTGATCACGAGTATGTCCTCCAGGTACCATACTAGGTAGCGCTTTTAGAAAACCATGAAGACCGGTTGGTATTGGTGGTGCTGACGGCGAAACGCAACGATTATAAAGGAATGGTAAAGATTGTGTAACATTGGTGTGAAGAGTTAGAACAGATTCAAAATCACACTCTTGGGCGTGTGTTAAAAATTCGGCAAAAAGAACTGACGGTATCATACTGTAGTTGTCAAATGAATCTACATACGCCTCGGTATCTTTGTTGTACGTCTCCAAATAATCACCTAAAAGTTTAGCTACCATTGCCGATCTATCCTTATTCAAAACTTGGTATGTTGATGCATTGCGCAAAAATGCTGGTGCTCGGAATGAACCACTAACGCGATTAATAAATTTCAAAATAATTTTTTCATGCGAGGTCCTAGGTTCAACCAGAAGTCTCTTTAAAATGCATTCTAGGTAACCACTGAACGCTTGTCTTGCTTGAAGTTGCGTAAATTCTTGGCCATTTTCAATCAACTTCCGTATTTGTCTGCGTAATTTTTTGCCTTGTTCTACACATTTCGGCGTAAATTTTTTAATACCTAGATTCAGAGCTGTGGCTTTTTCCAGCGCCCTTTCGTACTGATTCATGCGATCATCAAAGCTGTTGCTTTGGCTACTTCTAGTGGAGTTTCCGTAAAGCTGATTAAACAACATAATATTGAAGTTATGGTTGAAAATCATGGTATATGTTGACTGAGAGTTTGACGATGTTGTTGAAACAGGTATACCAGTTACAGGATCTAAAAATGCACCATAACGTTGCATGCTGTCTTCAGTTGGGAAAATCCTTACGAAACCACCACGGCGAGCATTTTGAAGTTTTACAGTCTTAACTATTCTGCTTTCTTCTGGAGATAGCGTCACTTGCAAATTTATTGCATTTGATTTTCTATGAGAGCTACCAAGTGGGTCTGCCGAGTTCGTTCTCCTGGTATATGGAATACTTTTAAAACGACTCCATTTGCTGTCATAATGTGCTCTTTGTATTGGCGTGTACGCTGGTATTCCCACTAATGTTAATAAGTCTGTCATTAATGATGCCTTTACTTTGGTATCAAGCGGAGTATCTATGCCCAAAGAAGGTGATAAATTTACTTCAAGAAGCCATGGTTTAAGGGTATCATCAATCAAAATGTCGAAACCATACAACTCAAAACAATTGTTGCCATTTGGAACAAACATTCGACAAGCCGATATGATCGACTGTGCACATGCAAACATTGACTTAATAATTAAGTCTTCGATATTAGCCATAAGTTGTCGTGTATCACAACCCTGACTTTTTAAATGTCGTAACAGCGCACTTAAAGTCCATTTGTGTCCAACATCTTCGTCATCAGCATCCCTAGACTTTATGTAGTCCGAATGATATTTATTTATACTATAATTGCACAAGTGCATACACGGATTCCATAAGTTCTCCGTAGTCTTGTCATATTTAACTGTTGCTATTCGAACTAGACCTTCTTCATATACGTAAATAATTAATGGATCAAAAGAAGTGACCAAAACATATACTCGAAGGTCACACTTATGTCCATCAATACATAACGGATCAGATATATACTTGGAAACAAGTAGCTGCTCTTCTGATGGAACCTGATCAGGCTGAAATGACAAAATTATGTAGAATGCACATTTAAAACTTAAAATTCTAAATTTACCGTATTCACAATGAAAATTCCACGTCCGCGACTCGAAGCAGCAGGTTTAACAATCCATGGCCCGCGATATTTGTTATGGGCTGTTACTAAATCTCTATACTCAAGAGGCAAAATAAAGGACTGAGGTACTATATCAAAGTGTTTGAATCCTCTAAGATGTTGCATTTTCTCGATATTTTTGTACAGCCGATCTTTTCGGGTCAATTCGTAAGATCTGTGATATGAATCGTACTTTCAAGAATTGAAAAAAATGTATTTCCTCTCAACACTTACCGTGGAAAATGATTGACGCGCTGGTATGGGGTTAGATTTCTTAAAATATCTGGCTTCATGTGAATTCCGGTCCATAAGATATTAAATGGTTGTTCACCTTCAACTTCAGTTAGACCGTGTCTTAAAAAAATTTTTTTAAGAAGCCTTGTTTCGGTGTTCATAAATTTGTAAGTTATTCTAAGAGTAGCAGCCGGCATATCACATATTGCCGTTTCGCAGACAGATTCATCAATATTCTCTTTGTCATCAGATGTGGAAGGTAGCTTATCTCCGCTTACGGTTTTAGGATCCTTCTTATGGACACGAACATTACTGTTTCCTACTGAAGCTTTCTTTTCTTGTGATACATCGTCCTCATCACATTCACTGCAAAGTGAGTTATCACTTGACGATAAAGAGTCATGTAAGCGCTTTTTTGGCGATGTAATTGGCTCTAAATTTCGATTATAATTCTTTTTCGTATCCTTACTGTAACTGCTACTAGAAATATTAGTTTTACTATTTTTTGGCAGTGATAAGAGAACTTTGGGCTTAGAATTAATCACACTATTTTCTACGTCTTTGGCTCCAACATTCAGCGACGAAGTGCTTCCACTTAAAGTACTTAAGCTGGATAAAGTTGTTTGCAAGTCATCATCTTGCTTTGTATTGAGTACAGTTGTCCTAAATACCAGAACAGCATCTCGTGATCCTATAGAACCACTTGTAATCCATGAACTATTAATGACTTTTTGTTGTGAAGTACTTTCTACCCTAAATAAAAGAAACGTTTAGATTTAATTTTGTGATTTTATATATTATTCCGAATGAGTTAAAATTGTATGTCTAATGTGAACAAGTATTGTTTCAAATGACAGTGACCACAACTCCAGTCATATGTGGAGAGATTAATCGAGTCAAAAATTTTTATGAATAGTTTGTCGAATAGTGGCTTGTTATGAGGATTTGTTGTGTTTATTAAAAAACAATAATTCCATTCAAACTAACACAATAAACATAACTATCTGAATATTTGGTGAATTATATAAATTAAAAATAAGACTTTTGTTGCATACGTATTTCTAAATCGACCTTATTGAATTGCTATTTTTTCGAACACATTACGCATAGTATTCAAAACTTCATGTATGTAATATTAATTTTTATCGAAGAATTGATACATATTCGCCTTTATTATCTACCAACAAACATGAAATTTATATTGTAAATTGTTCATGTTGTTAAAATAGCACAAGGACGTAAATGGAGAAATCTCCAACTCCACTACTAGTGATAGGAAAAAAGAAAATTAAAAAGGGGAGAATGTTTATAAATAAATGACCATATTTCTAAAAACACACAAATGGCAAAAAATGTAATTATTTTTTAAACTGTCATTCGAGCAACTTATTTGGTGTTATGTCATTTATTCATATTCGTATTATATTTATATTTTTTGCATACAGTCTGTTGCATAAAATTATTTACTCCGGTATTTTAGAACACAGTATTAAGACAAAAACAAAACAAGATCGTCTTCTGACTTGATAAAGCTCCATCAGCCGACAAAAATTCAATGTATATAATATCGTATATATCGTATATAATCGTCTAAATTGATTGGAGTGTTTAATCTTTAATTTTGAAATAAAAGAGTAAGGTTGATGATTGGTTCACCAAACGCGTTAATGAACGTTCCTGCTGTCTTCCTTCGACATGCGTTTGTGTAGACTGCACGTCTTACTTTAAAAAATAGTTTGAGTTCTTTTGGCATACCTATCATCATTTATAAGCGGACTCTCTTCTTCTCAGCTGGTGTCTTCGGGTGTTCCAAATATAGTGTTTGAAGGTGCCAAGTTTAATTCTATATACTTGGTTTTTATAATGCGATCGACGAAAAAGTGCAGTCAAAAATACCTTTGATAGCTCTCAAGGGTTTTTAGGATCAAAATCAAATAGAAATGCAGAAAATAAAAAATACAGCAAAAGTTAAAAGATCATTTTGAGTCGACGTAAATGGTTAATTGAAGGGATTAGAAACAAAAGGGTATAAGTGCACTTTTTGCACATCTGGCAACAATCGCAATTCCAACATTTGCATATATCTGGCAATACTTGCATTTGTTTTGTAACTAATTAATATTTTTATTCCCTTGAAAATGTCGAGTTACATTGCAAATAAGTGTCATTTGCTGGAAGTTTTACTTCACCATTTTATTATTTCAAAGAAAAGCGCTGCAGGAACATAACTTGCGTTTAAGAAACTTTATGGTGAGCATTTTCCAACTAAAGCTACCAGCACGGAATGGTTTCGACGCGACGTTTTAAAAGCGGTGTTTTTAATATGGAAGAGAAAGAATGAACAAGTCAGCCGAAATAATTTGAAGTCACAGAATTGGAAGAATTATTGGATGAAGATTCACGCCAAATGCAACAACAAATTGCAGAAGTATTAGATGTTGATAGGAATATTATTGCTAAACGCCTGCATGCACTAGAAATGGTGCACAAGCGCGGAAATTTGGTACCATATCAATTGAAAGACAGAGAGATTGAACGGCGAAAAACGATTTGTGAATTGTAGCTCGAAAGCAAAAAAAGAAAAGGATGTTTGAACCGAATATGTATACAAGTACAACTGCCTCAAAAGAAATGTTAGAGCTTCCCTACAGATTTTTAGGAATTGTAAAAACTTTGGGTTCATTTTCCTCTAAACCTTAGTTCTTTAACTTGTACCTTTTTGCTTATAACCCTTCAATTGTCTCCGTTATAAAGTAATTTCGGCATTATTAAAATATGTTGTAGTTATCAAGACCTTTCAAGTGAGCTCGCTTTCGGTACAAAATGTCCATTATCCTTTAACGGATAAAGAATATTCTCTGCGATATGATGCCAGGTTATTAGCAATTAATCATTCAACAACTCCTCGAATAGTTAGGCGTTATAATAAATACAAGGGTAAGGATGAGAAAAACGTACTGATGATAGGGACAATCGACAGTTAAGAAATGAACTCTAAGCCACACAAGAAACATTTTTCGCACAATCTTAATGAAATTTTTATAGAACACCAATAACATATCGATCTTTAGTTATTCTAAAAGAAAGTTTTCTAGTTGTAATATCTAATGCAATACAATGGCCCCTCTTTTGATAATGGTTCTATAATATTCTGGAGAAGAATTTCTTCATATTAAAATTCACAATATAAAAACGTTAAAATTGCAAATGCAGTTTTGAGAAACTCAGAAAGAAGGCATAACATTGAAGTAAATGACGCTTAATTTGGTTTCGTTCATTTTTGAAACATTTAAAATAAATTTAATTAAAAGAGAAAAACGATTTAATAGCTTTGTGAAAGAGACATCTTCCTGCATATAAGAGTTACCTTCATGTTTTCCAAATCCTCTTATTCAAACTATTTACAATTTTCTACTAAAGTCATTAAATTTGTACCAGTCTACGTGAAATTGTGCTTTTTTGTATACTTTTGGCTTGTAGGTGATTAATATTTAAAAAAAATGAAAGTAATAACCTTAATAAAAATAAATAAGTTCCATAAAAATAACAAGAGAAAAACAATGCATTTTAATTACCGCTTAATTCTTGGTTTTCTTTTTACAACTTCCTTTCTTTTACGCGGATCTATTTCATTTTCTGGTAAATTAATACAGTCGCCGTAGAACCTTCTTAAGCTTCTTGAATTTAATGAAAACTTGCTTACACTACTTTTTCATTCACACACAGATGAATGATAAGAAAGAGAAATGAAAACATCATGAAATGATTACTTTTTTAAGTTTAGTCAATTTCACGGAAAATTTCTACTTACGTGACATTAGATGTTTCGAGCGAAAGGTCGGTAGTTGGCATATTCAAAATGGTGCTTCTGAAACGAAAAAGAAAATAATAAAATTGAGTGAACTTTGCAAACTTTTTAATTATAGAACTAAAAGTTACATTGTAGCTTCAATAAAGTAAATTGGTAAATGTTTTAAATACATGCAAATTCACCGAAAGTTTTAAAGAGGTCGTTTTTCTTTATAGTGTAATTTGAGCAATCAAGTAATACAACTTTAAATTTTAATTGGGATTTTTATTGATTTATTAAAAAGGTGAAAAATTGTATTGATATCATACTTTTATAACAATTAGATATTTTTTGTTTTTATAACTATCTACTTTTTAGAAAGTTAGAAATGCAGATCTTCCAATCACTCAGTTAATTTATTTTTTTTTACATTTTTTTGCCTTCTAGCTTTCAGAAGAACAAGGCACTCACATTAGTAATGTATAAGGAGGGTATTTCAATAATTTGTTCGAAACCATGCGTATATAAAATGCTCTTTTATACATTTCTCACACAGCGAAATTCATGATGCAGTTCATAACATTAAGTCTAATGCTATCGGTCTCGAAGGTATACATCCCAGATTCGTCAAATATATTCTCTCCTTCATCCTGCTCTACCTCACATACGTTTTAATAATATAATTTCAACCTCTACCTTTCAATTCAATTGGAAGTACTCCAAAATCATCCCAATTCCGAAAAAAGTAGATATCGGGAATATCGTCCAAGCTATTTGAAAAACGTCTACATAAACAAATTTGCATCTTTGTTGAAAACAGCAATATCGTCTCTTTTCCAATCGGGTTTTAGCAACAATCAAAGTTTCATAACTGCTTTAGTAAAGATGATGATATTCGATGATATTTGTCAGGCAATTGTTTCTGATAACCTTACATTCCTCACCCTTATTGACTTTTCCAAGGATTTTGATAAGGGTATCTATTAAGTTTTAATCATCAGCTCTTCTCACGATTTAATTATTAAATCCTATCTTATCTTATAGATCGCATACAGCAAGTTTGCTTTCTTGAAAAAGTATCTGACTCTCTGCATGTGTACAGTGGTGTTCCTCAAGGATCAATCTTTGGTCCCTTACTATTTTCAATATTTATTAACTGCCTCTCCATTGTAATGAGGCATTGATGACATTCAGTTATATGTATATAAATCTCCTGATCTGTAAAGCTTATGAATGCTGGTTTATCGAACGTTTCGAGTTGAAAACAGAATTGTTCTAAATACCTCCAAATCAGATGTCATTATTATATACAAACATGCGATTGATTTTACTTCCCTTCCTATGATAGTAATGAATAATGAAGTTATTAAATACAGCAAAACAATTAAGAACCTTGAAGTTACCTTCTGTCAAATCTTGACTTGATTTAACCATATTAATGGTATTATCTCTAAGTATGCCGCTATTCGTAAAATGTTCACATCTGCTGCTTGCACTCACGAATCATGTATATTTCTGGTAAAATCACCGATTATTCCTCCCTTCACATATGGATGTGAAGTGTTTTGTGATCTTGACTCGTAAATATTCTTTCTATATCTTTAATGCTGCTTCCATATACAATCTTGTTGCTTTTCTTCTTACTTTTTGCACATATACTCCATTGGTTTTCTTTTTGTTATCTTTTTTTATTTTTCTTATTTTATTAGAATAGCAACCAACCGGTTATTTGCTTGAAAAATTAATTGGGCTTACAAATTTTCCTCCCGGCTCCAAAAAATAAAAAGGCAAGCTATACGTATATACAACTGATTTTTTGCACGTTTAATCTCTTCTTCAAAGCTCGTTATAAGATTATGATTTTATTTGGTAACGATAATAATCATCATTGGCTTCATAGATCCATTAGGAGTCATGGTCGAAACGATCAAGTATGCTGCCAAGATTTGTACTTGCAAAGCTGCTGGAATATTGCTCACTAAAAAACTTCCATATTAAAAGTTGTTGTAACTTGCTGCACTTGTCAGGTAAAAAGTAAATTCTAATCTTCCCTGAAATTTCCTTTTCTTTGAACGATAAAATGTTATCATAGCGTTGTCCCCTAGTCCAATGCTAATAGCAACTAATAACAAAAGTAATCGGTTACAATTAGGAATTATTTGTAATATTTAATAAAGAGGAATTTCCTTGTTTACTCCTAATTTACCATGTAATTCTCCTCAAACAAATGCGTAATTTTTCTCTTTATTACAATTTAATGGTAACTTTATTATTTTTAACCATTAGTCATCATCGCGACTTAATATACATAAGAATAACTAAGCAAAACATTTGAAATAACAAAGACATAAAAGTTGTTAAAATCATCCCCATAAATCATTGCGTTCTTTTCATGTACAAATGAAATGGTGATTCAACTAATTTCATTTTGTTAATTAACATTTAAATAAGTGCTCTGAAATTTATGAATTTTATTAAAGGGGAATAGGAACTATTTGTAAATACAAAATTAATAAAAGAACTGAAATAAAGAATGATTCATGTTTGGAATTTTGTGGAATAAAAGCTGGAAAACAAAATTGCAAGACCCATATTTTAGCCAAGAGCTCATATTCTATTTTTATAAGAGACATGTGTGCAGGTAAGGTAACCTTTTTGAATTTGAACAAAAGTAGATTTTACAATATTTCATAGGTCCTTTTAACATGAATCTCTTCACAAATGTAAAACGGACTTTAAAACAAGACTAATTTACATGGTGCAGTGGAGAAAAAAGGCATGTCCAATCTAGTTTATATTAGATTATTTGTTTTCAAAAAAAGTAGGAAAGATAATAAAAATAAAATATATAAATAAATTAAACTGGAAACATGATCATTATTATCGCTAGCTATGAATAATTATATAATGATCGACGGTCGCATTTATGATCTATGCAGTAAATGTTATGAAATATTTGCTGTGTTATACATGGGCTAAGAACTACAGAGTTACCTTTTTACATCACTTGGTATGAATATTATACATCCGCTCTATTTTCCCAATTTCAACACCGAGTTAATTTCTCTAAGTTGAACATTTTCAAGATGTAATAATAGAATAATTTATTTAAAATTTATTTAATAGACTGCTTTTCTTTTTTGCTATAAATAAGACTAACGAGATTTCTAATTACAGACCAATAGCCAAATTTTCTGTATACCTAAACTGTTGGAATCTATAGTTCATTCTCAGTTATCTCAACAATGCAAAGGTGGTTTTGTGTCGGGTAGGTCTACTACCACAAACTTACTCAAATTTACATCTAACACAATTACTGGCTTTGGTAATCTACAAATTGACTGTATTTATACACATTTCAATAAAGCTTTTGACAAGTTATCGCATTCAGTCATTATGCTTATAAGTTGCATAAACTGGGATTTCCTACTTTACTCTTGCAGTGAATTCGCTCGAATCTGTCCGAGAGATCCTATCAGGTTCTTTTTCGTGGTTCTCGGTCAGAGTCATAGAGGCCATATCTGGGGTGCTCAGAGTAGTCACCTTGGCCCTCTGATTTTTGTCCTTTCAATTGATGATATTGTGCATCTTTTAAGGCATTCCAATTTATGCTGACGACGTGAAGATTTTTTCCTTCGTCAATAATCTCAGTGACTGTGCTTCCCTTTAGGAGGACTTAAATGCCCGCACGAAGGCACAATAGCTTGGAACTTAACATAAATAAATGTTAGGTCATGTCGTTGATTAGAAGGCGCGACTTCAAATTTTCTTAACATTATATAACTCGTTCGTCCGGCCACTTCTTGAACACGATTCGTAGTTATAGAATCCTTCCTACGCTGTCCAAATCGGTCATATTGAGTCTGTTCAGTGCAGGTTCATTAGATTTGACCTTAAGAGATCTCCGTTGGAACGACTCTATGATTCTTCCACCGTATCGTCAACGGCTTAATCTTCTTGGCATGATTTCCTTGGAAAAGCGGCGTAGGGTTGCTGATATAGTTTTTATCCACCAGCTCTTGAACACCAAGGTTGACTCTTCGGTGCTCCGTGGCAGGGTGTCGTTCAAGACTAATAGCCGCAAATTGAGGGGGGTCCCACTTTTGAATATAAATTCCTCCAGAACTAATTATGGTAAGCATGATCCCATTAATCGCATGTGTGCGGAGGTCAATTGCGCTATGTACATCTTTTCCTGGTCGCGCGATTCATGTTGAAATGTTAACATTACTAATTATTTTCATTTTTCCTTGTCCTATCGATAGGACTAACCTTACTAACTCTTACATGTTGCATGGGGAGACCAATCTTAACACATTTCGTCGAAGTGTGTGAACGCTTAATACGGAGATGGGTAAATGGTTTTTGGTAAATACACTGGAAAGTGTACCTTCTGGGCTTGAAGGGAAACTCCTTATTATTAAGATGGGTAGAAATAAAATCTAGACTGCAAATTGATATAAATACTTAGGGATGACGCTGACACCCAAACTATCTACGTCTCAACACTTTGCGGATAAGGTTAGTCTAGAGAATATAAGTGTCAGTTCCATATAGTCAAGATTTTTAACAAAGGCAATAAACAAATTTCAGCGAAAATAAACCCTTTTGTGCAGACTCCCCGCCCATACAATCCAAACTATGTGGTACTTTTAGAAGTGGATGTATTGATGTATACGCTAAAGCTCCAGCTTTTGTGGAACGATTTTTTTATCAGCTCACCTCAAGGAGTCACGTAGTATTCCCCGCGGTACCTTGATCTGAATCACCCTGTATAAAAAATCCTATTTCTTTTAAAGAATATTTACTCAACCACAACAAATCTAGCAAGCTCCAAAAAAAAAAGTAAAAAGCTAACTTTGTATGGTGTGAATAACTTTAGAAAAGATATGTCAAAGCCATTAATTTCAAAGGAATCCAAAAAAATCACTTTCAGTGTACAAATAAGAATTTCTCATGTTGCAGAGAATTTAAATAAATAAATTGTAGCTTAAGTCTAATTAGCTTGATTTTATGAAAAAGAAGATACCCATTTGGTGTAAAAAGCAAATAATAGGCATTACGAAACTTAGGAAGGGAAATTTGTTACAATTTCTGTACGTGACAATTTATCATTTTCCAATTCTCTACAGTTCCTGAAAAGCGCGACAGATTATCACACGATTATTCCTATTTACCTGTACATATCCTACTAATGACCTCAGTTTACTCAAACATTCTTTAATCCATATTTATGTTCATGAATAAAACGAACAAGTAGAGCGGATAATTTAACAGAGTTAAAGGCA
>QYTT01085556.1:22101-41418 GCA_006980735.1 Dasypogon diadema | reverse complement strand
TAATAGGCATTACGAAACTTAGGAAGGGAAATTTGTTACAATTTCTGTACGTGACAATTTATCATTTTCCAATTCTCTACAGTTCCTGAAAAGCGCGACAGATTATCACACGATTATTCCTATTTACCTGTACATATCCTACTAATGACCTCAGTTTACTCAAACATTCTTTAATCCATATTTATGTTCATGAATAAAACGAACAAGTAGAGCGGATAATTTAACAGAGTTAAAGGCACTATACACCAAGTAATAAAACAAGATAAATGCTTTCAATGACAAGCCATCAAGCTGCCACCTGGTCGAGTAATAATCGGCGATATCTCCAAATATGTTAGGTTCAGAGATATGAGAAAGTCACTAAATCTACCCATGTTTGGAGAGGCGGTCTGTCTACTGTACGGCTAAGTAAAAGCAGAGGAAGCTCGACTTTTTACAGAACTAGTTTCACGGCTGTTACCTAATTTGTGGGTATAACTTTTATTTATCGTATAGCAACGAGGTTTCTCCACTTGTGCAGCAGCTCTCTTCTATATTTCTATCTCTACCAGAGCTTTCATTCCTTTCATTACAAAAAAAAATTTTGTTTGGTGGAAATTTGTAACTAAGTCAACGTCGCCTGCACAGCACTAGTGTTCATACCCATATAAATCATTCAAAAAGTGAAAATGACCTTGAGCAGATACCACACTTGAATAGCGCGGAGTGATTCACTATTAATCAACTTTAGTTATTAGTTCTGTTCATTGTAAGGTTTTTAGATACAATAGGGAATATAATTACGACCTTGAAAATTTAATAAAAGGCAAGGCGAGGTCAAGAACCAGAGTAAAATAGTTAAATGTTTATTTAAGTACCGTGAGAGAAGGTAATATTCAGTAAATAGCCCCAGGAATATTTTACAAATGATTACAAGAAAATCGATAATTACTAAATATTGGGTAAGAATTTTGTCAATGTTATATAATTATCTTTGTGAAGCGACTTAACTGGGAAACACGTGCTCAACCTTCTCATTAATATTGAATATCATCAATTTAATACAACAGTCCTAAAATTTAAAAGGAAGAAATTTTAAGTGAGAACAACAGGGTGACGACTAAAACATATAGATGATCTTTGAGAATTCTCATTTTGCAGATTTTAATTAGGGTTATTATAGAAAAAGAATTTTTTGCTTTTTATATTTAAACGCGTAAACAAGATCCTTTTCTCTACGAAAATTACAAATAAAAAATATTTTTAATTTAATGACGTTGGGACACGAAATTGAGAAAAAATGTAATTTGAGATTTATGTTTTGTATTTGAGATATTGAGATGTTTTAAATACTGGTAGAAAAATGATCAAAATTACATAATTCAAAAACACTAATGAAGGCGCACTCTCAGTAGGGTGTTGAGGAACATTTACACTGGCATGTAACAATTACATATTGTTAAAAGGTTAGCTTAAAAATTACAAGTATTAAGAATTAGTATATTAATGCTTGAGAAAACTGTAAAACAGAATAAAAACAAGTCTTTATTAAAGCCTTGAAAAGATTTAACTTAAAATGTTCCATAACAAAATTAATTATTGTACACATGCCGTTAATGGATTATTTTCGCTAATCAGTTGAAAAGCTGATATGAAAAAGGGCAAAATAGGAACTATTTATTACCTGTGCTACTCAATAATTTGTAATCCAATAGAAATTTTTTTCTTTCTTTTATATATTCAGGTTTATTGTAGACTTCGTTCGGAACGGAAAAAGCTCCAAATTCCTTGTTTTTCTTGCTGCTTTACAACAATAAATACAAGAGTTTCTGAACTTTTCCCGTTCCGAACAGAGTTTAGAAGAAGGCTTATTATTATTATTATTAACTGGTACAGTCCAACATGACGGAAAAAATAACTGGCTTATTCTTTTTTCATATTAATATTTTAATATCTAAATTTTTGTCGTTATAGTTTACAGCAACATTTTCTATTAAAAAGTATTAATTTTTTCATAATAGCAACAATGCAATTTCAAATTCCAAACAGTACCATGAATTTTCAAAATAAAAGAAAAATGGTGCATGCCTCACCCACACGCGTGAAGTGAATCCCGTTCCGTTAATGGTTTTGGCATTTTTAACTATTTCACATCAATTTTTTTTAAAGCAGTTTATAATCATTTATAATTATTATTATGATACAAATTGCACCTAATTTCTCAATATTACTAATATAACTCCATGCTTGGATCCATTAATAGGTTCGCTACCAATCCCGCATATATGCTTTAAGCTTTTACGCTCTCTCTTGCTAAACGCATTTTAGCATATCTTTTTCTCACGAAAGCTTTTCTAGCCAAAGTGGCAGCGAACTTGTTTACGGAAGTTCTCTAGCCGTAAGTTACCTTAACATTGTATACCACGTTTGTCAAATCAATACTTAAGCATAGTATTCATCTCTAAAGTCGTGAAAAATTCCACGGTTAAGTTTTTCACGCATATTCTTTTCACGTGAAATATTTTTGACTGATGTTGCTATGACAAACGATTTGGAATTTTCACATGCTTTTTTCATTTATAGCAAAAGGTTTTTGATTTTTGTGTTATTTATTGAATTAAAATAAAATATAGTTTAAAAAACCTAAAAAACACGCTTTTATGACGCACTAAAAATTAAAAAGTAATTAAATTAAACTAAGGCACTGAATACAACTTGAATTAAAATTTTTTTTTCTGTTTGTTTGTATCCATGAAAATCCTAAGAAAACTTTCTTATATACGCTTTGCCAAATTTATTTTTGTATACAATTTTTCGTTGAAATTTTAAGCAAGCTAACTAAAGAGAAGATTATTGGATGCCCATGGCATGACATACTAGGCGGTTACCGTTAGACTCTTGAATTATTTTTTTAAATGCTAGCAAATAACGCAGACGGACGTTTTATCAGTCGATATTCTACCGATACCAATCATACGATATCAATCTATAAAATTGCCTTACTCTAAGTAACACAGTTTCATGAACATATCTACGATGATTTATGAAAATTTGTATGTTTTTGACTGAATTTAGCAATTTAAATTATTATTTCAATTGTATTTAACATTATTTTTTTTCCGAATTTATTTAACGCATTACGTGCACAATAAAGCAATAGATCATGTTTTCAACATTTTCCATATTCGTTAGTTACAATGTGAGATCTTGTATCTGATTTAGCTCGCTTACTGAACCGCACGTAATCACAAAGCAAAATAGTTGGGAGAATTGAGTGTGGCTTTATACAGAAGAAATTTTTCCTTCTGGGTATTTTCGTGCACAGAAACCGATAAAGTGACTACTTTGTTGCATGGAAAACGGCATGCTTTCTATAGAAACAAAATTTATGCAAAAGCAAACACTGTCTGGGACGAACTCATTACCCCAGAACATAATAAAATGTCGCATATATTGATAACACACGGGAACATCAGTACTATTTATTGTGAAGTTTTCGCCAGCAAATGATGCGTAACGTACTTAACACGAAAGCAATAAAATCTACGAATGTATGCAAATTACTGTACTCGTGCATAACCTCCGCTACGTAACATGGCAATTCAACCCAACTGTATGTAAAATGCTAGGATTGAAGATAAAACATGCAACTGCTGTGATTTTTACCAAGTGACACAAAAATTACTCTGAAATTTATACACATAATTAGATACTTTAGTGCGCCATTGGTATATCTGGGAATTATCAAATTAAATTTTAGCTAAACTCTTTTATGTATCAAACTAAAAAAGATATGATTCCCTTACTTCCTAAAGCAATGGCCTGGAAACGTTCCAAGATCTGAAAATCATTCCTTTACAGATGAATGAAAATTTCAATTTTCTAAAGAGCGAATCCTTTTTCTACCTTATAACAACATCCCTGAATTATTAAATCATAGGTGCATTTTTCTTCATATTTCCAAGTAATACAACGTCTCTAAAAATAGCTTCTATAATAGCCGCATGAAATAGCACCATAAAGTATGGAGCACAGTTGACCCGCTTTTCACTAAGTGTCCATAGGAATACGTGCCTATTAGGCAACGTAAATCTATTGCCCGTTGGGTGAAGATTAACACCTAATTAATGCTTGACAACATGCAAACCAAGGACACTACTGTCACTTACTAAAAATAATCTGGTTCCATTTATAGAGTAACATATTTCCGTCGATGTTTTAGTTGCTCACTTTTATGAGAATTGTTTCGTTAGTCGAAGATATTTTTAGAGTTTTGCGAGATAAGGTGAAAATTAAAAACAAAATTGTATCGCTCAACAAAAACATTTGAGTAAGTACAAATTTTGTCCGGTGATAAATGAAACACATTTTGCGAAATTTTGTTCCAAATTCTCATATTTTATAAAAAGGATACATAGGTATCAATTACTGTGTTACTTTTTTTACAATTTTGAATTTGAATTTGTTTAGTGTTCACTTAGCAAGTCTTAAGGTAGACCTATAACGTTGGTATAAAGACACATTTCAGGAAATCAACGAGACACGTCAACAATATCGTTGAGGGAGGAGAAAGGTAGCGACCCCCTTTCAAGCCCATCCCCTAAAAAAATTTAAATGAGACGGAAGGTCGAGTGATAACATTGTAAAAGGTATTTCGTTCTCTACATTTTGCTGCCCAGGTTTTTAATTTGTATAATCCGAATAACGTCAGTTTGAATATTCAAACTTGAATTCAATATTTTTTTCAGTTACTGATTTTTTCATTTTTACGTAAAAATTGATCCCGGTGATTTCCTCAATTATTCTCCCTACCAAAATAAATATTTGCAGTTTGGAGGTATTGAGATGATACATGATGTGATCAAGAATGTAGCGAATTAATATGACAAAAATAAAGCTCAGGAAAAATTAAAACAATGCACAAAATATCTGTACTGAATTATTTCTAAGGCTATAGTGCTAGAAAAATGGATGTCCATAAGGCTCTTTTAACGGTCCTAAGAATTGTTGAAAAAGCTAACAAGCTGCAAAAACATGGTAATTGCTATTTTATATTCCAGAACATTTGTTCTACGAGGATCCAACAATATATTGTACCTTTTGTAGGCCATTTTTTGTATTTCTTCTAAAAATGCCTATTTTTGCTGATTCCTCCATTTTCTCTATGAGCGCAACAACGAAACATTTTCATTTTTATTTATATAACTTTTTACTATAATTTATATTATTATACATCTAAAATAAAATGTGTTTCCTCAATGCGCTCGAAGAAAAAATGTAGAAGCAGAAGAAGTTCAATTTATATCCCTGAATATTTGGAAAATTATATATCGTACAAGAAAAATGCTTTTTATGAAATTCGTTAATCTCGGAGGGTACCACAAGATGAGACCAGCAAATCCTATCTAGATTTCCCTGTTATCGCTGAAATTAACTTTATTTTTCTTATGGAAACTCCCATTTTTATTGCAAATTCGGATTCTACAAGGGAAAATACATATCATTCAGTGAAGAAATTTTTTACATGCAAGTATCAGAGGTTATAAAGAAAGTATTGAAGTTTTAAGCTATTTTACTGTATCAACTGGAATATCTTGCAAAATACGCATTGTACGAAAAAACTGCTGAGGACCAAAGAATAAGGTTACGACATAATCAAAAAGAAATCATTCATGAAGCATGATAAGAAACATAAATTACACATTTATTACGTATGTAAATTCTGCTTACATTTTTCGCTTACAAAAAGTTTTTTATAATTACATATTATATATATATATCACTGCAAGAACATGTTTCTTAATTACATACACAGTTTAGTCGTGTATGCTATATCTTGCATTTATGTAAAAAATCTAAAACTGCGTAGAAAATCTATTTTAAATGGTATAACAAATTTTTAAAAATTACATTCGGATTTTTGAGTAAGTGTTGCGTGCTATATGTCGTTGGCAACGAAAAAGACAAATTCACGTATTAAAGTGTTAAGACCATTTAAAACTGTTCCGTTAAGGTCAAATTTTGAAAATGGTTAAGCCTTAAAAAATACCCCTTAACTTTCATACAAGTTTACATTCATCATGGGAAGGACTTTACTAAATTTCTCGTCATAATTTAGGTCATATTTCCCCATTCCTTATGCAAAGATTTCTTCAACTCATTTAGATCATGGGATTTAGGTTTTGAAATTTGATAGCCCACAATTTTCTAGCAGCTCTCTATTATGTTTAGATCAGGATTGCTGGGAGGTCATAGAAGAATGTTAATATGATGCTGTGCGAGCCATATTCTGGTAAAATTACCCATGTGAACCTTTTCTTTATCCTGAGTGCTTGAGGCCACAAATATGTCCGAGTACTCATCTTCAACAGTAAAACTACCGAGCTGCTTAAAACTGAGATAGAAATAATACGCTAAAAAATACAATTGAAAGGGAAGTCACCGATCAAAATGATCGGCTTGGTAGTATTAGCGTTAATGATAAGAAAAAAGGGTCATTTCTACCACTGACTAAAACATGCTGCTTAGACAGATAGATTATCCAGTGAGATAAAAATTACAGAGTTCTTACTTTGGATTTACATTGCACAATAAACTTAATAATCTAAAATTAAATTTAAAATTAAGTCAAAACCTTTCGATTAAATTAACATCAATACAAAATACAATAATGGAATTGTTTTGTATTTATTACGTCAGATCGTATCACTGTTCCCGCAGATAATTCGTATAAAATGATTGGTTAATTTCTATCTCTCTCTCCCTCGAGTTCCAGTGTTTCTAAAGCCTTAAAATTTTGCTTCTAATAACCTCAAGTGGTGAAAGATCCTTCAAAATGCTTAAGTTTTCTAATGATTTTAATAAAAAACTATTTTATTGGTGTCTGAATAAGAAAATTCATTTAAATTAAGAATATGTCCTTTATTAAAATAAACCAAATCTACGACTTTAATTTCTGATCGTGAGCTCACTCATACTCAAAATCCTACATTTTGTCTTTATTCGATATATACTCGAATTTGCTTCAATAGTTTGATGCCCTTATCGAACGTACATATCGGACGTACTGGCTTTGTGCAGAAACGTTTTACTTGTTATGTAAAATGTATTTAGATTTATTGGTTGCGTGTGAAGTTTACTGCATTACTATTATAAAACATATTTTGTCCTGGAATATGAAATAGTATCTCTAATTAATCTCTATGTATTTCAAAAAATTATTCCCGCAAAAAACTTACTGCATATTCCATAAAAGAGAAGAAGCTTGGAGTATTTCAGTCGAATGATAATTTTATCTTTAAACACGTTGATATAAAGCAATAGGTAGTGAATTTATGGAATGTTGTATTTTTATCTTTAGTTATTATCTAGCAAATGGAATATTTATAACATATTATATAATGTAATATATATAGATCGGTAAACTCAATAAATAAAAGTCAATCAATCAATCAATAACTTTTCCACTCAAATGTGACAATGTTTCACACTAAAGATGATGTTTCTCCACAATTGTCAAGTTATTTTCGCAACATCAAACAAGAATAGAATCTGTAAAGGTTGAGATGATAAAAAACCGCTGACAATTCGTTCGTGTCAGATCGTAATCACTCCTCCTCACTTCATTTGAATACAATTCGTCAAAAAAGAAAACAAGCAGTAACAAGTTCATAGGAGAAATGGAACCTAAAAAGCAGTGGCATAATTAGTAAGCAAATCGAAAATGAATTTGGAAAGGTGAGTAACCGACAGGTGAGAGCGGAAGAGTCGACCGCCAAAACTAATTATGAATAATCGGAAATTGGCGAATTGACAAAACAGTTAAACGTGCACGGAGAGTTTGATCCACCGACGGCTGTCATTTTACCAGGTGTCGGGAGCTAAAGATCTCCATTAGTCCGCCTTAATCTTGCTTTAGCATTCAACTCGATGAAATGAGTGGAATTTACAGATTCATGTCACGAAAATTTCTTCTAAGAGACAATTCGTCGTTCTTGCTACGTGAATTCTATGAATCATGATGAGGAAATTTTATGAGGTTAATTTCTTTCCATATCTAAAAAAACGAAGCTAGTAAATTTGTGCAAAATAACTTGCTATAAAGTGCAAAGCAAATCGTGGAATGAAAGCTACTTTTCAATCGAAAAATGGAAAGTCGAATAAAAAAACGCATGAAGAACCAACCATGCAGATGTGGTGGGCTAAAGCTTTCAATTATCAATAGCTGAATGAACAAAAAACTTGTGATTGATTTATGCATATTATATGTCATGACGGTATCACTAGTTACTACTATTATTACAGACTCTACTCGATATTGTTTTCTGTATACCTTTCGCCGCATTTTTCGCACGACTTCTGGCAGTTTATTTGTGTCTCTGAACTGGATTTCCCCCTAAACATTTTTCTGAAAATATATTGAGGAAAAATTTTCGTTTATTCACTGCTAACAATGTTAAAAAGTAGGGTATAAGGGAAAAGTTTTGCAAATGGAGAAGTTTGGAAAGTTTGCTAATGCATGTCGAACAGTATAATCATCAGAGGGAATAATGAGGATGTAGGAAAATAGTTTTGTAAGCGCCTAGAAGAGTTATAAGTGCTATTAATGGTTCTACCACTTAAATATTGTGATTTTCTGCTACTAAGCTTAATTGATTTGCGAATATTTCACGAAAAGATTTTGGAATAATTTAAGGTAGTATTTGTGTCGCTTTTAATTGTTAGTATTCCTTAAACTCTTATTAACAACTGCGCGATATAAATAAAGATTTTTATAGCTAAGAATTCAGGATAAACTTCGCATCCAATTGTGCAATATTTGCTAGGCCAAACAGAATTATCAATTTCCTCTTCACCAAAATTACTTCTATCCAAGCTGCAAAACTGCAATATCAAAAAGTCCACTGAGTTTAGACAATACAATAATTTTTTTAATTAAATGAAAACCACTCTCTTAATCATTATATTAATATTAAAGACCTTTTTTTGAGGTATTGATTAAACACAGAGCACAACCTTATGATGCACACATCACAGCTTAGGCAGATGGAAATTTTTACGGAAGAGGAGATTGGAAAAGTTTAACCTGACAAATGTTGCAAGTAAACTACAATTTTTGACATGAAGTTTCGACTGTACAACATCCCAGTGGCTTCGAAAGTACAATTCTCATCATCAGAATTAGATATGTAAAAGTACCGGAAAAAAGCCGCTTCTTTCGATTTCTTTTCAATTTTATACTGTTTTTTTTCATAAAAAGCCGGCTCTTTTTATGCTTCAATCTGCCGTTTAAAAAAGCATGGTGTCATGGTTTTTTACGACTTATATCCTTCGATAGTTGAAATAATAAGGAATTTATTTGTATATTCGGCTATTTACTAACCTACTTGCATATTTATATTAATATTTCTATTAGAGCTCTGGTTTATACACGTGTACACGAACATTCGAACTCGGGTTCAGTTCGCTTTAAAAAGCACGAACCCGAACTACACGTGTATTGAAAACACGAAACTTGAATAGGTTCGAACTACACGTGTATAAAAAACACGAACTGCACGAACCTTGCAAAAGTTCAAACTACACGGACTTTATTAAGTTCGTGTAATTGATGTTTTGCATACACGCACTTAGTAAGATTCTTACTTTTCAATTCAGTGGGAGGTTGAAAATATTTGAATATATGATGTGCGAAATAAAAGGGGAAGATGACTTCTATGCATTAATAACAACTATTTGTTGCAGGGTGAGGAGGTGGTGAAAAACGCAATCGAAGTCTAGGAAAGGTTATATCTGGGGAATCAGACAAGATAGCGGCAAGTATGAGGTCTCAAATGAAAGGGGAAGATGAGCTCTATGAGATAGTTCTATAAGAAGTGATGATAGCAGCATTCATTGCCATAAAGGTTTATTTTAGGAAGTATTTCGTTCCACTCACCCTGAGGCTAGCGTTTAGATTAGATTATTTTAAGAAATCTCGCTGTCAACTAGCCATCAAAATCTTGGGACTTAAATTTAGTAGATTTCTTCTTACAAAGCAAAATGTTGTCTTAAAACCAAAAAGCCTACAAACAAATAAACTAGTTTGTTATTAAATATGTAATAATAAGAAATTAGGAAAAAATATAATAGGCGGCAAATAAAGAATAATTTCAAAAGTTTTGCATTTGGATTTTAATTAATTGGATTGGGATTGAAAGTGTATTTAGTCTGTCTCACTTTCAATTGATAGGATTTTCTAAAGCATCTAAAGCGCACTCACTGATATAAACAGAAAAACAGAGTATACCAAGGGTATGGAATTATACTAATAACTTCGTAATTGCATCTTTCGTTTATTTCTTTTTTTTGCATATGGTATATATATAAATTGACAACTAAAATTGCTTCTCTTACCTTAATGCAACATTTTTTTACATTGGTTTTGCAGATTTTAACTTTAACAGATTTAACTTTTTCTTACCATAAATCTCAACGCTTTTACACGTTAATTGAAATTTTATTTATAGTTCACAATAATCCAAATTAAGTGGAAAATTCATCAAACACCAAAAGAACGTCACGCTCCATTACCATGCTAATTAATGAACGATTGTTTGGCTATAACAAAGCGGTGAAAATATTGCAATTCATCCAACGCTGGAGATTCTTTGCATATATTCCTTAAGCGATATACAATAATCAGTCAAGCATTTAAAATTGCCAAGTATGCGCGGATTTCAGGCGCTCATGAATGAGATCATTAATTAATAAAAATAGATTTATTGAATCTGCAGATGCTCACTTCAGAATTGCAAATATAGAATGTATTGTCTTCTTTCATTTTAATGCCATGAGTTTCGTGTCAATAAATAATACAATTCAACTGTCAGAAAAGAAACACTATATCGAACTTTGTTTGCTTTTAACGACTAAATGCTCTTTTTGTTCGAATCTTAAGAAATAACATGTGAAAGGCTAATAAAAGTTACCCATTAGAAACCTTGCGTGTGACTACTTGTTGAAAAAGCAATAATCCTAGTTTGCTCAACTTTCCATATATTCCCCCACCCCAAGTGATCATTGAATTCTATGAAACCATGCCGACTTTAACGGCATATAATCTGATTTTCCCAATATATGTCGTGCCCTCTTTTTATAATTGCACTTTGTACAAAAACATTTTTCGTTTTGAAGTAAGAATTCCAAAAATAGTTTCCGTGAAAATGTAATGGGGCCATTTCCTTAAAGCTTTTTACGCTCCTTTGAAAAGGTGAAATGACGAAATTTATGCATGTGGGGACGAAAACGTTTAGGTCTTACGGCCTAGTCGCCTGATAATACACAATAATTTTACGCTATGATTATCACATATACAATTTTGGGTGGGAAGGTGAAATTCACTTAGAAAATTGAGCATAGTGAAAATGACTGTTGGAGAAATTTTGTTAGCGGCACAAGAATTCGTATTCTAGTTTGATGATACCACATATGCCCTGGTTAGTAATTGATTCCACTAAACTTTACCTGACTAAATATAGAAACTTTGCATTGGTGTGCCAAAAAGCAATAAACCTAATGAAAATTATAAAAGTAGAGTAGTACCAAAAATTCTTATAAATCTTACAAATAAGACATTTTTTCATGAAATAATTTTTAGAAGTATTGAACATAATTATTAGTATAATTATTAGCTGCATATAGTCAAATTTCAAGTGTACTTATAGCATGAACTACATGTATGAATATATTGTCGCAATTAGAAAAGTCTATATATATATTTCTCAATATTCAAAAACCAAGAAAACTATAAGAGATTGAATGTTAACGCTTGAGGCAATAATACAATAATATGAGTAAAATAGAAACAACAAACTATCATTTTTGTTTTATCTTTTACTTTCAATAAAGACAGGTATAAAGTTTAAATTTCATAGAACGTTGCTTTGTTTATAAATTGGTAGAGCTCATTTTGGAAATTTATTAACATCGCATGGATTTAAAGCAACAATCTTTTATTTTGGAACATAAATTGACGATTTTTCAATTTTAAAATAAGTCAAAATAAAATTGAATTGACGTACTGCTTTTTAATGTAATTTCATAATCCAAAATTAATAAAGAAATGGCACATTTCAAACATGCGTTTACTATTTAGACCTATTTTGTCACATTTAGAGAGTTAAAAAAGCACTTCTTTAATAAAGTTGTATGAAGAAGGTCCAAATGTACGTTGTAAACGTTGTAGAGAAAGTTAGCATCAAACAGAAATTAGTGTCAAAAATTATTGAACGGTTTGTATCAATATTATCTAGTAGCTCTCATTTGCAGTTAACATTACGACCTTTAACTACATAATTACAAATGTGGGCTAGAAAATATTGATATAAACCTTTCTATAAATTTTGACGCTGATTTTAAAACATGTAAAAGAAAATATTACAAAAATATTTTAAAATAATTAAATTCAAGTGGACAAAATTGTGGGCACACTTAAATATTAGTTTTAAATTTTACTTTAAATACATATTTTTATAAAAATTAATATCTTGTAGGATATCTTTTAGGGCGGATGATCTCTTGTAGTCGACTTGGCATTGTAGATACCAAGTTCCCAGTAACCTCTGAGCCTATTTTTTCCATTGTTCGAGTATTACTTCTTTCAATTGTGATTTGGATCTAATACTATGATTTCGGATGCGTTTTTCTTGTTCGTCGCATAGATGCTCTATGGGGTTGACTTCAGGACTTTACGGTGAAGTTGGCAGAACGTGCGGGAAATTCCATATGGTCCACATACGAACAACGTCGGCTGTATTCTTCGGGTCGTTGTCGTGTAGAAATATTGATCCATATTTAGCTTCTCGGCTGACTTTTTTACATTTTTTTCAGTATTTCAAGGTATTTGGATTTATCCATGATGGTTTCGATAAATTCCAATTCTCCTACTCCTCCACCACCGTGCTTCACAGGGTTTTGAGAGTTTTGTGGTCCCCATTCTGCTTTTTTTTTCTTCACAGTCTGGTTTGTCCATTAGACTTGAAAATATTGAATTTTTTCTCCTTTGAGAAAAGTACATGTTCCCAAAATTCATTGTCTTTGTGTAAAAACTGATTAGCGAATTCCATTCGTTTTTTCCGTTAGTTTTGTTTATATATGGTTTCTTACGTGTTACTCGAGAGTTATATCCATGACGATGTATGGCTCTTCGAATTGTTTTCGGATGAATTTCTTTATTTATTTTACTTTTAAAGTGTGCTGCAATAACTATTGAAGTAATTTTAGGATAATTTTTAATCATAAACATAATTTTCCTTTCATTACGGCTTGTTAATTTCTGACGTCGTCCTCTACCAGACTTATTTCTTAACTTAACTCTGCCATACCCACTGAGATATGGCGTTTTAAGGAAATTGGTTCCGGACTGGTACCTAGAAATACATATTAAATCATAACTGCGCAACTGTTCAACGTATGGAAACCTAATGGATCTTGTTTCACAGGCAATTAACTGCGCTTTATTTAGATATCAATTTTAACAAAAATTGCATTTTCCTCGAAAACTTCACGAAATATTTTTCACATAAGTTAATTGCTTATTATGTTATCACACACTATTTTGTTATTACACATTTCCAGATAGATCGGCTTAAAAAATTCACTAGTTTCTTCACTTTAAAGTGATTATTTTAACACTTGCCCCACTTAAAGACTAAAAAAGAGAACCAATGTTTTATTTCGAAATTATTTTATTGTTTTCATATTAATAGGTAGCAAATGCAGGATTTTTAATCTTTAATTCAAAAACAAAATTTTTCATATTTGAAAGGCAATGTTAATGGAGCGGAAACATCTACATGAATGAACTTGATATTGAAATAAAGCGTAATTAATTACCTGTGAAACACGACTCATTAGGTTACGTATATTCAATAGTTTTGAAGTTATGATAGCAATAATGCGAACCCAATTTCTTTAAGACGCCATATCTCAGTATTACAGATGGACACCAACCGTTTCATATCACTCCCACCGGGTCACCATATATTTAAAAAGACCGACATTTAATTTAGACAGGCCGATATTTGATTTGAGCAATACTTTATATTTGGAAATTTCTCAAAATTAATGCCCAAGTCTGCATTTAACTTGCAAATGGCATATTTAAATGCATCTTTATTTCTTTTCTGGTTATCTCTTTTAACATAGAATATTTTGTTTACATGTTTCCTTTTCCCGTGGTTTGTTGTAAGAGTTTTGTTATTTTACGGGAAACGGTGGTTTTTGCAATCCACATCCATCGCGTAGAAAAGACCAATGCATATCCCTTAGATCGGAATATTCAAATTTCGACGTCTAATTTTTTTAGTTTTCAAACCTCTTGATTAAGACTTTGCGACCGACTGTATAAACATTAGACAAAAAATAATACATAATGAGAGAATAATGAATGAATAATGATAATTTAATTTAGATGAACACTTGAACAGAGTGTCACGCAGGTGAATAAAAAATCCGGAAGAAAATGCATATCGTGGAAAACTATAGTAGAAACTCACCAGAAAATTTTTGTGACGGTATGGTAAGCATAACTTACAAAACAAAATAGACATTTTATCTTTTTAGGTATCACGCAGGTGGAAAAAAATGGAAAAATATATGTTATAAAAAACTATGTTAGATAGTTATAAAAAAAATTTAGTGATTGTACCAAAATTCAGAATTTTTTTTTGAGGTTATATTTAGTTTTGAGGCCCACCGATTTTTCCTATGATGCGCCTCAGTGAAATCTATAACATACAAAATCCTATCTAAATCGGTTAGTTATTAATTTTTCTTAAAATTTTTTAAATTAATTCTCACCCCTTAGGGGTTTACTCTTAACTTGGTGAAATTGTTACTTGTGTTAATACTGACGATAAAAAAAATATAACGGCCATAATCGGCGCTGGGGCACTTTACTCGTTCTTACCCCCATGGCCTTTATCATTGGTTATTGCAAAACGATCTTAAATTGAATCTTGTGAAGCCTCGTTGCTTTTTCTTGACAACACCTCCTTGTCACCCGTCACTTTAACGATACAGTAATTACGTATAAGAATGAAGTTGGCAACTTTGGTGTAATTCTCAACTCTGATATGAAATATTCTAGCCATATCAAAGCTAATTTTACCAAGTTTACTCTCTGCCGCGCCAGTTCTGGCTATCAGCGAGCATTCTCCCGGTGAAAACAAGGAATTAACTTATTAAGGCACCATCTCACCAATACCTCATATTCCTTAAGGTGAACTCTTGCTGCATCAGAAAATTAAATGCCTTCTTTAATGATTACGTCACATCTATATATGGTTTTCGCAGATTTGACCACATATCAAATTTGCATAATACATTACTTGGTTGCTAACTGGGTTTATATTTATAACGAACCCGTATACCTTTCCTCCGCAAATTATTAGATTCCTCACTACTCTCTTATTTGCGTGACATATTCTAAAATCTAGATTCAACTAGAAGAGTTAAATTTCGCATATCTATATTTAGAACTACTATGACTATCTTGGAAGGATCTTATACTGTTCAATCCATTCTTTATCCGGCCTGTCAGTTGGCTGGGTGCGGTGCAGTGTTATGACTTCCTACTGAAATTAGATATTAAAAAGAATTCCGCTAACTTTCATGCAATTTCGGTATGAGTACCGGAAAAACAATTTCAAAGATGTTACATTCATTTAAATTGGCATGAACTTGAATATTATTAAAATAATTCATGGACTCTATTGTTCGAGTTCCGTAAAGTAGGTACAATCCGGAGATCGTATCAAACAATTGAGAAAATAAGCTTAACTTTATATCTGCCCTATATTGCTTAATTCAGCCCAGTTTATAACTGTGTTAGATTCATAATTATTTGCACTTAATTGGTGCATCCTAACATTCGCAATTTTTACTGCATATTTGCATTGTTATTACAAATTGCTTTCAAGTTTAAACTCACACTACATGAGAACAAGACCAATTACACATTAGGTATCAACTTTAATTTACGTAATATGTGAAGCTTATTCTGCAGTCATTTACACGTAGTTTTCTCATAATTGAAATTTAATCTATTGAGACCGAAGAATGAGTAGTCTTTATTTAGCGTAATCTGTAGAACATCTTAAATTACCACATCTAGAATTGTTTTATTTTTACAAAACAAATTTTTCACTTACTTGTTATCAAAAAAAAGCTTTATCAAATTATTTAACGTAACATGACTATCACTATAAAAGAGTAATGTGTTGTCTTTACACGTGTTATTTCTTAATATAACTTGCAATTCTGCAAAATTCCATAGAAAAATAAACTAGAAATTTTTGTTCGAACGTTTACTATGCTTCTAAAGATACCTAACTTTAAGGAGAATCTTGGTTTTGCATATGCACCCGTTCCATTTTTACAATATTGCAATTGCGAATGGTTCCAGACAAATGCATCCTCAAACCTCAAAACTTTTCATCAAAGATGACGCTCTGAAGGCATTTTGCAAAAATCCTTGAGAAAACCTTGCTCTCACATAGAAGATATAAAGTTTCCTCAAGAATATGAAATTCTGTTGGGTTGTTTAATGGTAAAATCGCTAGTTTAACCCATTTAGGGCAATAGCTGTGCATGCACAACATAGAGGGTTCATTTTCTTCAGAAATCTCATTAGGAATGCAAAAAAACAACTAGCAGTTCTCAAATTAGAACCAATATGGGTGGACTTTACGAATTACCAATAAAGACTAGTTTATTTTCATATTACTTAAAAACTGTCTCACGTATTTTCAAATACACATTATTTCGAATTAAAGTATATGAGAATTTTGTACGATAATTTAGTAAATAGAAGCACCATCATTCTCAAAATACTAGTAGTGCATTGACAGTTAATATACAGATACGTGTTAGATTTCGTTCTATCAATTGTAGGCAGTGAATATTTTCGACATATTTGCATATAAATATATGACAACTAAATTAATCTAGTAACAATTTACACAAAATTCCTATTCTTACCAGACTTGCTCATTAATGCATTAAAAGCACCACTTGAAATTAGACTCACCTCACTGTATTTCAAAAATACTTTTGTTTCATGAAGTTCCTTAACGATATTTCTTATACATTGATTTACAGAGAAGTGTGAAATAAAATTTAATCATTTTTTCACGCAAAACTTTCTTAATTTTCACTTAAAAAATTTTGTGATATGATTTCCGTAAAATCCATTTAAGAATAGAAAAGATGAGAAACTGAAATGCAATGTCAGCTTTAATTTGAAAATACCTAATTCAAATAATTGATGCACACATCCGCACCACCGCAAGAAAGTGCCACTCATGATTATGTGCTTTAAAGACCAATCCAATATGTCGATAATACACCCCTTGCTAAAAGAAATCTTCCCCACATATTTTATTTCCAGTGCACTAATGATCCTTATGACAGTGATGCTTCAAACTTTGAGAACAGTTATATGCAAAAATTAGTTCTGAATGGCTTAGGAACTTTCAAGGGAAAATGGTACATACTTGTACGTGACATTATTCATAAATTTAAAGCAATTGTATCTACAATGGTAATTTACCGAGGAAAAAAGAGGGGATAGAGACAAAACTACATCATATTATGTTCAAATAAAAATGTAAAGAATTAATTTGTGTAATCCTTTGGAAACTACCCCACAGAATAAAACCTAGAGAAACAAACTCATATCTGCGGAATTTGCGAACAATACAACACAGTTCTAATCAAACAACCTTGCTTGTGGAGCGATATGAAAGAAGTTCTTTTAACCGAAGAATTTAAAAAAATGATGTGAGTGAGTTTATAATAGGTAGGGTAATCGACCCATTAAGAGCCACAGCCACTGATAAGGCACTAAATTGAGTTTTGTAACTTTTTAAAATATGGCCTAAGCTCAGAGAAAACCCCTCTGATGCACACAGCACAACAAGGACAATCGGGAAATTTTAACCTGACAAATGTTGTAATAAGACGAAATTTTTTGGGATGAAATTTTTACTACGCAACAGCAGCTTAGCAAGTACCAGTCTGGTTAATAGAATTGCCCCGACCACTCGAACCCGCGATTTCAGAGGAGAAAAGTAAAATCAATTTTTGGATGTGGTAAGAAAAAAGTCCCAGTTTGAAGGTAGTGGGAGAAAAATCAGCATACATGCGTTGAAGACCTTGCCAACGAACTTAAATAGTAAGAAAACTGCAATTGTAAATCTTCATTGGCCTAGAAGATTTGTCTTTGTGTTTGCTAATTTATCTAAATAAGAAGGAAAAAACCAGGAAATTTTACAATTTACAAAGTTGTTGTACAAAGGAAGGTAGTCTAAACATACCCCATACCCTAGGCAAACAGTGTTTAGTTATATTATTTTTATAAAAAGATATGGGAAGTTGCGTATTAATAATTAGTAAAAAAAATTAGTGAGCGCTTGTTCTCGATTTTCTGCCCAGCGATACCTCGCCGAATAGCATCCATCTTCCTCTCTCTGTGATGCAAGCATCACAGTCTATTGGTCTCGGGAGAGGGAATTGTTAAAATAGTTAAAAATTGATTTCAATTTCGGTACTTTGCTGTAGTATGTACTAGTTTGACTTTTTTTGGAGGGGATCTGTGCTTTGGAGATAATATTATTATTATTTTTTTTTAAATATTAATAATGTGTTCTTCCGTATATCCTTAGGCTAGGTATACACTAATTAACACTTAAGCGTTCATGCACGCTGGCCCCCTTGAATGATGGCAATTTTCAGCATTTAGATACGTACCTACTGGCGAGGGACCTCCCACAACATGGGCCACCGGAATGTCACAGGGTGGATGGGGCATGACCAAGGGGGAGTCACTGCCATCAAACTCTCCTCACCGCATAGCAGGTAGGAGAGAGAGGCTCCCGCATCTGGCCTTCCCTCCCTCCTTCATTTTTTTGCAACTTTTTAATTTTTAATTTTATTCTTTTTTTATTTCTTTTTTTTCTTTCCTTTTATTTTTATTTCTGTTTATTTATTTTTCCCCTCTTTCCTTCCTTCATTTCCCTCCCTTCATTCATCCTTTTCCTTCCTTGACACGATTCCTTTTTGTTTAATGGGCATTCTGAGGAGGCGGAGGTAATTCCCTGAACCCACGTCATCACTCCCGCAAAGCTAGCCAGCTTAGCCAACGTGCCTCTCCGAAGCATCTAAGCCGAGACATCCAGGGAGCGACTGAGCAAAAAATCACAATTCAAGGGAAAATCTAGCTCGTACAATTTAGGGAAAATACAGTAGGATCTAGTTATAACGAACGCGAAAAATATACCAAAACCAGTTCGTTAT
>QYTT01085556.1:6615-22081 GCA_006980735.1 Dasypogon diadema | reverse complement strand
TTATATTATTTTTATAAAAAGATATGGGAAGTTGCGTATTAATAATTAGTAAAAAAAATTAGTGAGCGCTTGTTCTCGATTTTCTGCCCAGCGATACCTCGCCGAATAGCATCCATCTTCCTCTCTCTGTGATGCAAGCATCACAGTCTATTGGTCTCGGGAGAGGGAATTGTTAAAATAGTTAAAAATTGATTTCAATTTCGGTACTTTGCTGTAGTATGTACTAGTTTGACTTTTTTTGGAGGGGATCTGTGCTTTGGAGATAATATTATTATTATTTTTTTTTTAAATATTAATAATGTGTTCTTCCGTATATCCTTAGGCTAGGTATACACTAATTAACACTTAAGCGTTCATGCACGCTGGCCCCCTTGAATGATGGCAATTTTCAGCATTCAACGTTCCTCTCCGAAGCATCTAAGCCGAGACATCCAGGGAGCGACTGAGCAAAAAATCACAATTCAAGGGAAAATCTAGCTCGTACAATTTAGGGAAAATACAGTAGGATCTAGTTATAACGAACGCGAAAAATATACCAAAACCAGTTCGTTATATCCGAAGTTCGTTATCATCGGCGAGGGTTGCCACTTTGGCTCTCTAGAACCATTTGTGGGTCTGAATCAAAAAAGTTTTTAAAATTGGCTCTTTGACTCTTTTCCAATTTAAATGGCTCTTTTGCTTTTTTTCAAACATTTTGAATTTCAACTCGTTTTTTCCTAATTACTCGCAAAGAAGAAGATTTTTCGCGTTTGCTCTTATAAAAATTTGTAAAGAAAACTTAGGATTCCGAAAAAACAACACGTCTGATCGTTATGAGCACTTTATTCAGAAGAAGGTACCAGTGAACAATTGCATTATTTCAGAGCAGAAATCTGTTGACCGTTACTCCCGATAATTTGTGTTAGTAAGTTGTGAGTTTGAATTACTGACCACGGTCATCAGGCTTGTGCTCTTACAATTACAGAAGGGCTAACGTGTGACAATATTACACCGATTATGTAATATATACGTGCGTACGGGTAAGTAGCATGAACTCTCATCGTTTCTCATTTTTAACATTTTTTCTTTTAGGCTAAATTGAATCGATTACAAATTCAATATGATTCAAGAATTGAAGATTTTGGAACTAATTTCTGCATCTTTAGAAGATTATATGTTTATGTTTTGTATACACATTGTGTAAAAAATATATATTTATATAATCGTGTTTGATTTGGCTCTTTTTTATCCGCATTGGCTCTTTTTCTCGGAAAATTTGGCTCAAAAATATTCTAAAATAATGGGCCTTTTTCTTGGAATTGTGCTAAGCAAAAAGATTTTTGGAGGAAATTTTTGTTTAAATTTTGCACGGATACAGACTTACTACACCGTGAAAAAATTCCGAGAAAACTACATCTTTTTATATGGGAGAGTAGATTGAAAACTACACACTTTACCGCTACTTTTGAAAGTAAACAAATTATTTCCCATTTAAGAAAAAGTGGTCCTTCTCTTTCAGATGTATACAAGATTTCTATTAAAGCGGGATACTAACCACTTTGGAATTACATATTTTTATTTTTTTACTTCATTCATTTTATTCTTGCATTGTAGTTTTCTCATTTGAATTTTTTGGCACAATTGTGTTTCTCGTTATATATATTCGTTATCTTAAATTAACACATCCCGAAGATGACAAAGAAATATAAAATAAGATCAGAAAGGTTTCATAAAACAAATTATCCAAGCGCAATTAAAGGGAGATCTAGTTTATTTCCAATATTGGCGGAAATAAAACGAACTTTTTGCATTACATAGAACTTAACGATCAGCAGAATATTTCTAGCGCTACAACCACTCTGCTAAAAGATCGACAGACGTTTCATAAAACGAAAATTAGGATTTAAACAGAATATTTCAGTGAACTCAGACCTATGAATTGAAAATAACGTCCCGATAAGAACGCCATATAAGCAGATCCAATATATATTTTCTAACAATTTCTTTTTGACTAGGAGTCAATGAAGATACTTTTATTGTACAGGAGCAGTGGCCAGATCATTGGGAACGCTAATTTGACATGTTGCATCCATAGTATAATTTTCATTCATAAAAGAAATTTGTTGAAAATGACCAATTATATGGGAAATCTAAACAATAGAAAGTTGGAAACTTATTACCTTTCAAGCCACTAAAAAATGCTTATCTCTGAAAATATCGACAAGAACAGTTAATGAGATAAGCTTGAGACCAGCTCCCAAAATAGCAACAGTAGCGCGTAAACATTCGTTTTCTGTAATATAATCCATAAAAATCGCATGATAAAATTGGTAGCTGTAGGTGTGTCAATTTATGTCCGTCATGGAAGGGCTGGATATACAAAACTGACTCTGCTGACATGAGTCAGCAGGCAACTGCTTTTGCCGCTAGAAACAACACCATTCGGCGCCAGCACAAATAAACCTAATATGTTCAACTGTTGCACATTAAGGCACCCGATTGCCCCAATGGAGAAATAACTAAAAATATGAAACCAACCGAAGAAATTGCTTTCAAACGACTGCAGAAATAAATGTGTAGACAGCGAACCGCTCGCGTGCTACTTCTCCTTCTTCGGCACATGGTAAATTTCTTCCTATTTGAACGGTAACATGTCTAGACTTCCTATTTGTAGAAGACACACCAAACTACTAAACTTTGCCTCATTGTTGGGGTGATAAAGGATTACTTCCGATTGCTGATAGCATATCAATAACTTAACAGAATTAAAATCTTTGAGCTAGTATTGAGTTGGAACTCTCTTGTCACGAGAAATACAATTAATACATAGAAAGTTTTCACGAATCAAAAAATTTGAAGGGAGCCCAACCGGCTGGGGACAAAATTACAGCTTTCTTCCAATGTCATCGAAATCGATTTTTTCCTGCAGTAAAACACCTTCTTCTGACAAGAATTTTCCTCGCCCCCAGGGAGGGTGACTGTATGGTGCAAGTAATTTTAATTTTTAACAGAATTTTCTGTCACACTTACTTGATTTGTTATTTAATATTTTTCAATTTTACTTCATATCCAATAAACAACAGCTTTGGAACGTCCGTGTTCTCCACGAAATTTGAATTTTTAATTCAAAATAAATTCGGGGAGTAAACCGAAATTGCAAAAATCAAAATAAATGACTAGTCCCCGAATTCTGACAACGTGATCGCGAAATCCAAACCGTGGTCGAAAATACACTGCAGCAACCAGAGAAACTCACAATTTCACTGAGCAGGCTAATGTCAAAATTTCTGTTTTAATTCAGTCCGTTCCTTTTGCGTACATTGCCATAGAAACGAATGAAAATAAAAATCTTCAGCATTGGCGTAGAATATTTTTAGGAAAATGATTTGGTGTGGTGAACTTTGATGGAACTTGAATCGAAATGAACGTTAGGAACCTTGATCCCAATTTTAAATAAATATCGGTGTTTCAGAGTGTTTTTGATCACTGCAGCCGGAAGACACAAATTAAGCAAACGGTTAAAGCGATAGTGAAGATTTACATATATATATATATTTTTTAAATAATGATTGAGTTTCCCTTCTATTCTAGCCCAGAAGGCGCACTCCCACTTCTCAGCAAGGAGCCGAGAACCATTTACCTATCTGCACGATAGGAGAAAAGCAACAACAATTCCCAAGGGGATATGTCACTCGAAGGAATCAATCCCTTTTCCCTGTGTGCTCTTCACCAATAACAAAAACTCTTAACTCACGGACACGTATTTTATACGAGAGTTCAGGTCGACTTTGTTTCTATGGCTGTGTGTATGCCTTGATTATATTTTTTATTTGCCTTAGGTGTTTGTTTGCGGTAGCTAAAAAAAGTACCGGATTGTAAAGGAAAATTGCTGAATATATTGTCTTTTGTTGAATTTTGTCTTGTCGTATATTCTTGAGTACGTGGACTAAGACCAAGGATAGAAGGTATTCTGATATTTCATTTTTTGATTGGTTACGCACAATATTGAGAGATTTACCATGTTATTTTAACACCATAGACTTCTTATAGGTTTTTCTGTAATCTGTAAGAACTATTTTCAGTATTTTTTTCAAAATTTTTTCCTCAGTAGTTTCGGAGATAAGGGGGGGATGGTCAATTTTCATCTATTTTCTTAAATAACTTTAAAACTGTTTATTTTAAAATTATAAAAAAATATATATTTGAGACAATATAAAAAATACATTTCATTTGATATGTTGCATGGTACAGTTTGCAAAACTTTTTTATTTATTTACATTACACGTCCGTGTTTAGGTCACAGAAGTTCATATGTAATCGGTCCAGTAGATTCGGAGCAAATTGGCTCCAAATTGACAGACAGACAGACATACGAGTGATCCTATAAGGGTTCGTTTTTCCATTCGGACTTACGTCATTTGAAACTCAATACTTCTGTGAAATCTGTTAATTGGTTACTGTATTAAAAGGAAATTAGAATTAAAAAGCTCCCATGAAATGGCTCAAAACTATTGCTATTCTTTAACTACTAGCTTCTCTAAACTTCTACAAAACAAACAATAAAAATTGCAACAAATTTAAATTAACCAAATTTAAACAAATTTCTTCTCATCAGGGCTTCGCTTTCTTCCTAATATTGTCCTTCATTCTTTCTATGTAATTGTCTAGATCATCCACACTATAAGTCTTTTTGCACACCTTTCTGGTATCTGTCGTTCCAGGATTCTAAAAAGGTAGAATAAAAAGCAATAAAAAGAATACAACATCTAAACTATTTCTTACCAAAAAATGGTGGTACTCAGGTGAAATGGTTTCCAAAAATACAATCCGATCTTCAATTGCTTTGATTCTTTCGTAAATGTTTTTAGACGCTTTCGGAGTAATATTTAAGCATTTTTCTGCATTTTCTAAACGTTCTGCTACTCCGAACGGGACCGAATTTTCACATTCCTCAGGTTCTTGTTTTATTTGAACTTGGTTACCAGACATTAACTTATCTAACGCATTCATGTAGTCAATATTTGTTTGTGGCCCGACTTCATTTTTAACTCTCTGAACTGCAATGAGACAACAACAAAATGTTTACATTCAGAATTAAAAACTATAAATTTACCTCTCAAATGCCCTTTTGAATCCTTCCGTTTTATGACAATGCTATTTATCCGGGCACAAGTCTCCTCTTGGTTTACATTTTCTGGTGTTGTATTCGTAAAATCGAGCACGTTATTTAAATCATTCTCCTCTCGCTTCTTTTCTATAAAAGTCTGGATCCTTCGTGTTAATTCATTTTCATCGGCTGTTATCTGGATTAAAGACTTTGGTATGCACTTCTTTTCAAGTGTACACGCTTCAAAGTTCAGTTTTGGTCGCTTAAATCGTGTACCAGTTGAGCCTGTGAGAAAATAACCGGGAAGAAAATGCAAATCGAGTTTAGATATTCAATAACTTTTATTTACAATAAAAACAATGTAAAAAATTTACAAATCTCATGCAAAATTAGTTGGTTTTGCCCACTGACATTCTTTATTCTCCTTCCAGGTAGCACCATTATCCTCGTATTGCTCCTTTTTCCAAATTGGAACGGACTTTTTTAATTCATCGATGGCAAACTGAACGCTTAGTAAGCTTGTTTGACGATGTGGCGAACTTACGGCGATTACTACACTGGCTTCCTTGACGGGAACAGTGCCCAAACGATGATATATGGCTATATTCTTTATATCCGACCACTTGGAACGCATATCCTCACAAATCATCGTCATCGTTTTCAATGCCATTGGTTCATAAGCCTCATATTCCAAGCATAGCACCTAAAACGGTAACAGTTCTAATAATCCCAGAATAAAAATTTTGACGATTAGTTGAATTTCAACTATTGAAGGGATCACATTTACTCTAAAAAAATGAGGAAATAAAATAGAAATAGAAATAATTCGAAAATCGAAATGCCGTGTGCGTTGGAGTTATAGAAAAAACACAAAAATACTTCAATTATTAATTTTATCTTTGCTGTGCTCTAGTTAAAACTTATGTTGAGTAAGTTTTTTATCTGATTTGATTATTGTAACATGCGTCCTAAGAATTAAGCCTCTATTTGATATTATGCGAACCTTTTGGGCCTGTATTAATAAGTTTATAAGGTTATACCTTTCTGCAAAGTTAAACAAAAAATTTTTTCGTGTGAAAATTGACGAAAATATGCGACTTTAAAGTATATTCCTTCCAGCCCGCTTCAGCGCAAGTATAGCGAGACAACTGCATAGCGAACAAGAGGCCGTCCTGATACCACAGGCTTAGCTCGAACCACATATTTAAGATAATCATAAAATTTCCGGAAATCAATTTAAAAAAAAAAGAAAAACGGTGAACCCGAAGTTGATAAAGGGTGGGCCTAGTAGTTACAGCGGGTCCGTAAAAAAATAAAGGTGGGACACTTGTGTCATCTTGTGAGTATGGAATATAGGATTGTAAATTTTACCATTGCCGCAATTTTCTCATTTGTAAGTTTAAAGAGAGCTCAACGATTTTCTGGCCTTAAGGATATGACAACTGTTATTTACCATTACATTACATTTGATATGATTGTAAAAAATATACATGACTTCTTGAAACACGTTTTACAAGAACTTTTCCCTAAAGCTGTTAAGCGACTTAACTGTTTCCAGTGACGGGAATTGGAAGAAACGGAGCTTTACTTCTTTATTCGGTGTTGTGTCTATTATTGGTTTTTACAGTGGTGGCAAAGTTCTAAATACACATACGAAAAGTCTGTATTGTAAGGCGTCCGAGGTCTGCCACAACAAAAAAGTCACATCTGAATTTGAAGAGTGGTTTTGACTCACGAATCTCAGTGTATGGCCAATCACACCAGGTCCAAATGGAGGCAGATGCCATGGTTGAGATTTTCAAACGCTCCGAAGAAATGTACAACATCAAGTATACCAATTTCATAGACCGTAAAATGAAATTGTGACTGTAGAGAAGATGAAAATGATATTTGGGCTACTTACTACCATTATCGATCCAACAATGAATTTCTGTACCAACAGCAGACAGCTCTTACAGACAGCACACTAAGAAGTCCAGTGTGGCTTTACTAGACAAGATTTTGAAGGCTATCAAACTGATCAAAATAATAATGAAAGTTTTAACCAATTCATTTGGAAAATAAGCCCAAAAATCATTCACTGCAACAGAGCTATCGTTGAAATCGTGGCATACACAACTTTTGCAATATTCAACGAAGGGAGTTCGTCATTACTCAAGATGTTCGAGGCACTATGGTCTTACGGTCACAATATGCATGCATATATTAATCAAGAAAATGAAGGACGAATTGCAATCTCCGGGAGACCAGAATGCCTTGAAGGCAGCAGCTAAATAAAAATACTAGAATTTTTTTTATGTGTAAAGTATCTCATATGGTCCAGGCATTGATGCCTCTATGTAAATAACAATTATTTCTGTTTTTTTTTCGTAATAAAAACGAAACCCGAAACTTTAGCGCGATTATCTCAAAAAGTTAGTTTTTTTTAAATTGTTGACAGCTATTAATCGTTCACTTTTTTCATCAGATTATTATAATTTTTTACAGCCAACCATAGTCTGAATCTTTTGTGAAAAAATTGTTTGCACAGCCGCCATTTTGTCAATTTCTTTTTTTTTTTTGCATATGGAACGATTAGCCCTTAGTTTATTTCATTCAAGTCCTGTTATAATTTTTAATTTCAGATGAACTATTTTGGAAAAGGACTTGCCACCGCAAACGGCTGCAAAGAAAACTTGTCTTGGAAAATAAATTCAACTGATTGGAAAGAATGCGAAACAGGTGATACCATTGTATACCTAATTGATGTTTTAAGTTTAGTATTACAGTGCCATAATGCAGTGCATTCAGCTTTGCCATGTACTCCCAAAGATTGATTGGGTTCAGATTAAAAGGAATAGATTTTTTCAATTAACTTTAACCCATCATTTCGACATCTAAATGATATTTGCCCCAAAAATAAGTATCACAGTATTACAAGATACCATTATCTGAGGTTTCAAACAATTTAGCCATGACATCTTTTGAAGAAAACAAATTAAAGGAAATTTAAAATTTGGTCAACTTTCTTAACAAAATATCGCTTGATTTAAAACAAACTAAAGTAAGTCAAAGTCGAAGGCAAGAATTCCAGAAGCAACACCGTCAATTGGACTGATAAGATTTAGTAAACAGTTTTGAAATTTCAGATATTTTCGGTAAGTTTTAGGTCAAATCGTCAAAAAATAAATAAAAAATACTTTACAGAGTTGCAAAATAATTCGTAATTTCTCTAAAATTGGAAAAGCTTATCTTTATTTTTAACGTGGCATTCTGATTTTTCTAACTGAAGACCTTGAAAACTTCGAAACAAATAAAATTGTGGTCACTGATGCAAAACATAAACGATTCTACTTTTTAAAAGGTTTCAGTTAGCTCTCTATGTTATAATTAACTACAATAGCTATAAACTGCAAATACATCAAATGAAAACGTAGAGCTTTTAATTTAGAATAATTACCTTCTTATTTTCAAAGTTATCTCTGGTTGTTCCCACGAAAATGGAAATTGCGCCACAGCAACTGTCGGTCACAAGATCATTAATCGCGTTTACATCTAACTTGTCTTTAGTTAGTTTGAGATGATTCATTCTGTATGTGTTTTTGCTTAACTTTATAACAAAATAAGGAACTTATCCCTTTACACTTTAGGAAAGAACTAATGCTATGATCCAACTGAGATTCTATCCCCCACTAATCGGTGGTATAATTGCGATTTCGTCTCTATCCTTCAATTTAATTATACCGTCGCTATCTTCACAGTAATTCTCATTCAAAGCAATAATAATAAAATTACGTATTACTTCCAAATTAAATTTTCTACAGAGATAATCCAGAAGATTTTGGTATGGTATTTCGGGTGGCAGTTGAACAATTGCCTCACTAGTATTGGCCAGTTCTCGGGCTTTAGCAAAAAATAACACACGAACTTTTACTCTTGGATAACACATCCTTCGATCAAAAGAACGCTATTTACTTTGCTTGTTTAATCAACTGCATATTTCACAAAATTTCAAAAGTGAATGTGCAAACACGAAAAGCACATCCCCACGGTATGGAGCTAGTCCGCACTTCTGATATCAGCTGATTGTTTGACGTTAAGGAAATGGTAGAATCGAGAGGTAAGTTTTACGTAAACGAACAGTTGAGGAGATAGGAACAAACGAAAACGGACTAGTTCCTGTGGTGTGTACAGAATTATGAATTCATAAATTATTAAAACCATTAAAACGACGAAAGGTGTTTAAAAATATAGAAGCAATAGCTTTGGTATAACTTGTTAGTGTCAATTTATAAGCAAATTAAAAGTTTCAATTATGTATAATTACTTTAAACAAATTTTAGATAGATTTTAAGTTTTTATTGGCAATTTTTGCCTAAAAAAAATAACGTATTCGTTATGCACCTGATCAAAATACTCTAAATATTTTCGTTTGTATATTTTTTACTATCTGAATTTACATACAAATTGATTATTTAAAATAGAGCATGTAGTCAGATGTTGAACCAAATTTAGCTAAAATATAAATTTCGTTGTGGTTTGTATTCGTTAGATAAACATCTCGAAGAACTTTATTTTTCATTTTTTTTTCTTAATATGTTAAAGTTCTACAATGAAGTTTATCACACATCTGAAAGGTATTTTATTCTTTAATTCATTGCTAAAATTTTTTATCTTACATGGAATTTGCTTAGTGATGCAGATTTTTACAGGCTTTCGGTCTAGAATGTTTTCAAATCTACTAGAAAATTAGTTGAAGTTGTTTGTTTTGTATGTCTCGGCGCTTCCGTTGATATCACTCAGCATCTTTAGGAGATCTTTTCTATAAATTTTCCTTTTATTACGTACGAACAAAAAAAACAAATGAAAGAAAAAAAAGTAAAGTAGAAAACTAGTTGTACTATTGATACTATTTCATTAAATTAACTAAACACATAAAAAACGGTCAATAAACCTGTCTCAAATACAATGAAATAAATTTTTCAAAATTTATTTATGCTTACATTTATTTTTAATGAAATAGCAGAAACATTATAACATTTTTCCTCTCTTTTTAACATTTATACTTGCAAAGTTTTATGCATTAAATTAGGGGCGCTCGCTCACTAAGAAATAATATTTAAAATAAATTCTTCTAAGGTAGGAAACAAATTCATTCATTGTTATTAGATTAAGAGATAAATAGAAGTGCAACCAAAGTTGGACTGATATGGAATTTCAATCCTATGCCCAATAGTAGAATGACTTTTGTTTGGGTCACGATTGCAAGTGTTGATGAATAAAGAGAAATATTGTTCGTGGATTTCTTCATTCTTTTTTATTTTCAGATTTTTCCCGTTGCAATAGATAAGACTGTGTTTTGTAAAATCGCTTGCCTTTTGATATAGTAAAATTTCAATTTGTTCCATTAAATGAAAATGAACCTTTGTTAACATTTGGATTTGTTAGAATTATAGAATATCTTCTATTTAATCAGAAGCCAACCCAAAAATACATTTTTCTTTACTTCTATAATTTTCATTCTAACTAGGGACAGTAACTGTTATATGTAATACAAAAACAGTTATAATTTAATTGTCAAATGAGTATTAAGATGGGTTTGAATCCTGCACAAGACACGGCGATTTATCTGGGTACCAGTGGTTGAGGCAATTCTACTGATAAGAATATTGTGCTTGGGAAACCACTGGGATGTTGTACAGTAATAATTTCATGCCAAAAAAATGTGGCTCAATTGCAATATTTGTCAGGTTAAAATTTCCCAATCTCCTCTTCCCTAATTTCCTTTTATCTAAGCTGTGCTGTGTGCATCATAGAGTTGTCCCCTGAGCTTAGGCAATACCTTAAAAAAAAGAATAAAAGTTATTAGATGATTTTATAAACCGAAGCCCCCGTTGCAACATTTATCTGCGGTTATAATCCCAAGTGGATCAATAAAAGCTAGCAGTTCTAATAAAAAAAAGTTTATTTAGATTTAAAACGATGACAAAAAAAAACTGGAAGTAGGGAGTACTACTCTTTCGGAAGTACATTAGTATATTGCATCTATCCAATATTTCATATGTGCTAAATTACAACATATTATTCTGAATCGGTTCGATAATAAAGGGGAAGTAACTTAAACATTTAAAGATAATCTGGTAATTTTTATTGTTTTGTCGTAACTTTTATTCTTGATCGAGAAAAAATTGTTACGTTACCTACGTAGGCTCATCTGATAACTTTTATACATTTCTAGGAATTACAAGTTAAGCAACAACTGTTATTAGGTGCTATATAGTAAAAGGATTACAAAATAACGTTTACCTTTTAATTTTAATACTAGAAATTACAAATCTTGGAATGTGTCAGTTACGGAGAAGAATACTTCCTATGGATCATATGCGTCTGTTGGTTTAAAGGAGCTCCCATACTTTTTAAATGATTTTTTAACATGAAATTTGAATAATAACCATTTTGATCATATATTACATCAACAGGGTTGTACCTGACTCCACAGCGAATAAGCAGTTGTTTTATTCCGCTAGCAACACTAAGGAACTAAAAGGGATCTTGAGAAAATATGAAAAAACGTAATCATCAGCTGCCGAACTCCAATCATTAGCAAATTAGTATATAAAAGAAAAAAGAAGTACAAAAAAGACGTAGTACGTCTAGAATCTTCGAAATTAACTCATTGCAACATTATGAGATAAAAGAAGAAGCCCGACTTTTTTAGATATAAAAATGCGACTTTTTTACTTTTTCTTAACCACCACCACCACCATTAATAATGGAATCCAGTGTCATATTAAATTTTTGAGATCTCTATCTATCTTATCGAATTACAAAAACTCTTAAAGTACTAAACCAAATTAAAAAAAATGTGAAGCTCTCAAAAACGTTAATATTTTTAGAGCAATAAAAAAGATGCCGAAAAGTAGATTGTAAAAGTGATAAACTGACTCAGGCGGGCAGTGAATGAGGATGTTAAAAAAATCTCTGATCGATGTTCAGAATAGAGTGCTACGAAAATCTTTCTTGAAGTTGATAACCCATAATGAAATACTGAGAGAGGATCAAAACACCTTTAAAGTCAACATTTTTATTAAGTGAAAAAAAGAAAACTAGCTCCCGGCCCTTTTCAATTTGGAAGATTTATTTATAAACTCAACAGTCCATTTCCACACATCTCTTTATTTTTTAAACTTATGCAACTGAGGAGCAGATAATTTTACTTTTCCAGGAATATTTCTAGCTAAGGCTTCATCTTTTACTCCTTTTAGTAAATCTTTTTCTCTTGGAGTACAGGACTTGTCTTTGGAAAACATCGTTAAGGCAGTTTTAGACGCTTTACCACGTTTACCAGTTCCCGGCGTTAGTTTGATTTTATACCTAAATAAAAAGAATCAATATAAAAATTTATAATACATACGAAATGTTTAAACGTTACTTGTAGTTTTGTAAGGCCTGATAGGGTGCCACTACTGGAATCGCGAAGAGAAGTTCATCCTCGTCTACAGGAGCGCCAGTGAGTGAATCCAACATGTCAACGTCAGCATTTGCAGGCATGTCTTCAAGATCATCTCCATCTTGTTGCTGCTGCTTGGGCTCGAATTGCCTTTTTGGATATTTTTTCGTTTTGTCTTCGTCGTTTTTCTTCAAACTTTCTTTATTTTTTTCTGTACCCGCAGATTTTAAAATCTTCATTCTCATTTCTCTTTCTTCCTCATCTTGATCCTTATACTTTGATTTGATTTTCTTTAGCTTACCTTTTTGACCACGCTTTAATTGTGATGATCTTTTTTCTTCCGAATGGGCTTTCTCTTCACGTTCACGTTCTGTCTTCTTAGCTTTTTCTTCCTTTTTCTTTTTAGAGCTTTGTTGCTGCTTCTTACGTGGAGGTAGTGCAGGTATGATATAAGGCTTTTCAACATCATCTTCCCTTTGCTTTTCGTCGCTTTTGGGAGGTAGCGACTGATCAACTTCAATTGATGGCTGAACTATAATTTGGCCAGTACCGTGATCAACTTTTATGTGAGTATCTGGAAATTGTGAAGTTTCCTCGCCACTCTCTTCTTCTGTTTCAATCGACTTATCTTGTCCTCCGGTTTCCTTCTGCTCGGATTGCTCATTTTTAGATTCTTCCTTATCAGAATCATCTAATTCAATTTCTTCTTCCTGAACGCTTTCCAGTTTTTCATTTTCTATTAGAACTTCATTCAACTTCTCTGACGCTTCTTCATCAAAAGTTCTGACTCTTCGTTCGCCTTTATGTCGTTCTACAGAGCTTTCTTCTAGCTTAAATAGCAAACTGAGACCCATAATCAAGTGACATGGGGGTAAAAAGTTTTTCTTTCCTCTTATCATAAAGCTTCCACTTTGCAGATATTCGCCTGTAGGGGCTGTTTTGCTTACCTGTTCACTTTTCACCCAATAAGCATTTGTCACTACTTTTGCATCCCACGCAACGCTATAACAAATGGCCATGGTGCCTGCTTCAAGCAACGTTTTTGGCGGAATTTCTCCTCCCGTTGGATTTCGAATAATTACACTCGATGCGCCCTGAATTTCTGCATGAACATATACGTCTGTAGGTCGCATGTATCGCTTTACAATGAGCTCGTTTTGTTGAGCATCACGACCACCAATCACCAAGTAATTTTCAGAGCTAATGAACCAGTAAAATTTTTCGAACCAGTATACTTTGCGTGCTTTAGAAATCGTGGAAATCATTCGAACTTCCTTTAAAGTTTGCTGAGTTTTCTTCTCAGCCGATTTTAGTGCTTTGTGCGACGCATCTATAGTTCTCTGTTCTTTTTTCGCAGCACTTCTCTTTTGATCATAATATTTGCGAGCGTTTGCGAAAGCAGATAATGCTAAGTCTACATCAACAACCATCGTTGGTAAATTTTCTTCCTCCTCATATTCATCTTCGCTATCTTCGTGCTCGTCTTTCTGGTAAGGATCCTGTAAAGTCAATGCAATGTGATTTATTTCTAATTTAAGTTGCTTAATGGAAGATGCCACAGGATCACCATTTGCCTGAGCAGCCTTCACTAGTTCATGAATGTCAGGCCACGACATTTGATTAGCAATTGCACTACGTATAGCAAGTATTGCATTATCCACTAGCGCCTGATTTCGAGTAATGAGCTCTGCTTTCTTTTTATCTTCCTCTTGTACTTTGGTCAGCTCTTCCAAACGCTTTGCGTGATCTTTCTTAACGTTTGAAAGTTTTTTAAGAGCGTCCCGCTCTTGTTGCATTGTTTTTAAATCAATCTTTTGACCTTCCAAGGTTGAATAGAATTCGTCTACAGCTGCCATAAATGATTCAAATTCCTTGTACGGCTGGTTTTTGAATTGTTCAAATAAATATGGTTGATAATCGATGTTGTGGTAGAAATATTCTTCTTGACCTTCTTCAGACGTTGGTTTAGCTTCTTTTTTCTGGATTATATAACCTTTAGAAGGAGACAATCTTGCGTCTTTTAGCATCTTGTCAGCTTCTTTAATAGCAATTATAAGCTGAGGCAGATCTGTGTTTAAGTCGAATGGTCGATTGTTGGCATTTTCACTTTCTTTTTTTCTTTGCTTTCTGTTTTTCTTCCCTTGTGGTTTAGGTTCGCTTTCCTCATTTTCATCTGCATCTTTGGTACCAGGAATAACACAGTTATTCAAATTATGTGTTATAAGTATATGATCAATAACAGATGGACCACAATCTGAAAGCAAGCATTAAATTTAAATATTTATATTCAATAAGTGTAGCTTGAGTAGTGACATTAATGGTAGTCTAATGTATTACCCATTTTACTAAATGAATATCTTATGCAGAAATAGAAAATAAGGGAAGGAAAACACTTGATAATCATTTTCTTATAGTATTCTAATGATTGTCAATAATCAGACATAAACACATTTGTTTTTGTAAAGCAATAACAAAAGCAAGTATTTCGGACTGGAATACGACAATAATCAACAGTTTTCATATAGTTTGCTACATCGCAGTAAAAGTAGTAATTGTAACAGGAATTATAAGTTCAAAATAATTTTATATATTAAAGCACAATTTTTCTGATATTAAAAGGTAAACGCTATTATTTAAACGATTTCTGGCTGGATGCTCATATCATTGCATGGGTGGATGCAATGCTCAAGGAGCGGAACATCTTCATGCTAGGACACACCATGGTCTACATTAAGGCAGTGAAGGGGTATCCTCAGGGTGGCATGCTATCGCCACTGCTATGGCCTCTAGTTGTGAACGATCTTGTGGCGAAGCACCATGAGCTCGGCTATGAAGCTGTATGCTACGCAGACGACCTTAATTGGTGTGATCGTGAGAGAAATAAATAGGTATATTGTTTTATATATCTATACCTTGCATACTCTAAATTTTATTTGACATTTTCCAGGGAA
>QYTT01085552.1:25375-36407 GCA_006980735.1 Dasypogon diadema | reverse complement strand
CTGTAAGTAAGAGCTGCAATTATCGAGTATAAAGTCTTGAGCTGTTTCAATAACCGAATCTGTCTGAAACGAAAATCCTGGTTGTAGTTATCGGAAGATTGCATTTATCGAAACTTGCAATTAAAGAGAGTGTACTGTATTTCTATGTTTTCTAACAATTGCGACCCTGCCTATTCGAAAATAAGGGATGTGATATGGATTTTAACATAATGTAACTCTTTTGATAATTTTGTCGGGAGAAGGTGACGTAACCCTAAAAGCGAAAAAACATGAGGAAAATAACTGTTGGGAGCATAGAAATAAATGCAATCAAAATAATTAAGATAATTATCATTACATTACGATAATTATTTCTCAATATTCGTAATTAGTATCATAGTAAAGAGAGTGGCAAAATCATTAACTTTCGTGTACACATATTTGTTCCGAAATAGAAACAGTAAGTACTTTCAGCCATGTTGTAGCTCATTTTAATTGTGATAAACTTTATTTGTTGTGGATTTGGAGGATTTACAAAACTTCTGGTTTTATTGAATGAATCTTTTAAAACGGAAATGTTAAAACACTTAAGCAATGAGCCCTGTTCTAATCCAATCTAGGCATAAATAACATGACTGTGTCAATTAAAACTTCATCATCAGACACATGATGTTAATGAGCACAAGGCATTAAACAGAGTTTACGATACATCTATAAAGGGTGCAAGAGTACATTTAGTGGCACTATACTATAAAGTGAAGAAAATAGCACTAAAATCCGTCTTCAAAGTACTATAAGTTTAGTTTCTACAACTCACTGTATGGACAGAAATCAAAACCTAATTTTCTCTTAAAATCGACTGAAAACAATTCTATTTTCAAAACATCAATTTGACCCAAAATTAATAATAAATGGTAACACTTAATAGTTTTTCTTTTTTAACACTTTTATATTTTGTAAATAAAAAATAATAAAATGCATGTTATTTGCAACAATTCTCAATTCATGGCATAATACAATTTAGTTTTATCATATTTTCTTTATGTTGCCCTTTAGTTCATTTTTTTTAAAATAAAATCAAATTAACTTTATCCCTAGGACACATTCACTCAAATATGCATATATGAAAAATGAAAGCAAATAGCCTACGGTAATGATTTCTATCTAATGATGGTAATTGTGATGTGCAGTATATTTTCTTACCTTTGCTGTTGCTGCATCCGGACATATAACATGTTGATAAATTATATTTATGTAATCCGTGCCCGAACATATTGTTAGCGATCGATCGTCTATAGCCGCCTGATCTGCTCCATGTTTTTTCATAATTTTATCTAAAAGTTTCGGTTCCTGAAAATGGAAAAGCAAAGGAGGAATTTTAGTTAAAAGTAATAAAAACAAAGTGTGAGATGTTTTCAGTTGGGAATATAATTTTAAGTGGAGTTTTATTTCGTTTGTATTGTAGCTTTTCACTTTTTTTAAAGGAGTTTTGGAGTTTAATGTCAAAAATTTTCACGCTTACAGTAAACACTTTTCATCCTCAAGGCTGACACATTTTTTAAAAAAGGTCTCCTTCAGAAAAATACTGGTCTTCCTTGAAAGAGTGGGGTTTGCCCAAATTTTGGAAAATCGCAAACGACAAATTGTTGTAGCGAAACTGAAATTAAGGTAGTCCACTTTGACGATAAATAACCCAAGCTGGCAACCTTGGTCGTGACACTACTTGGGCTTTCAAAATTTCGCACAGAATGAGATTGAAGCTTGACAACTCAGGGAACAACACTATGATGCACACAGAACAGCTTATGGGGAAGGAAATTAAGGATAGGAAGATTGGGAAATTTTAGCCTGACAAATACTACAAGTAAGCCACAATATTTGGCATGAAATTAGTACTGTGCAACATCCCAGTGGCTTCATATGTACAATTCTTGTCACTAGAATTGTCTCAACCACTGGTATCCAGATAAATAATCGTCGTGTCCTGTGTGGGATTCGAATCCACGGCAACAGGGGTAAAAATCTGTAAACGTTCCCCTTAGCCCGTTCGACCACCGGCGTGGGAGTTTTAATTCTGGAAAAGATGATCACAAAATCTGAGGACTTGCATTTGGTTTCATATTGCGGGATTTATTGCAGTGGTAATGGCTTCATGACCCCAGTAGGCAATAACCCAGTAGGAACTCGAGCAATTGATTCATCAAAGAATAATAGAAGTCGCTAGCATCAATAACAGAGTAATGCAGCGGGTAAGATAACAGGTACTATTAATGACAAGGTAATGCAGAAGGTATTGTACTACTGAAATTTACGTTTTCTAGTTCATCGTGTTTGTTTCTTAATTTTGAGCGCAAGTTTTCATATATGTCAAGTACAATGACAGTAAAAATTGATTATTTATTTTTATCGTTACATTTCAATCAATGAATTTGCAAGTGTTGGGAATGTATAGTAGCTAGGGTACGTATGTAGATTACTAACACATTTTCTGCTGGGAACTGATAAGCATACATAATAGCTGGCTATTAGCTCGGCTCAGCTGATATTGGTATTATTATTATTGAGGTGGTGCGTTGATGTTAAAATGATTAAGTAAAGGGAAAATAAAAAAGACCCTCTTCTATTAATTCTATTTAAAACTTTATTTAAAAAAGATAACTGATTACACACTTATATTAAATGGCCTGTTGGTCTCCACCCATCGCAGACTAAAGCCCTGGAAGAAAGATAGAAATTGTTTGTGAGTATTGACATGCTTAGTGGGTCCTTTCCTTCACTTTTCTTTGAACCTCGACTTCACTGATTCCCTGTTTCGTGTCATCTTCTTCCGGATTTTCGCAAGACAGAACTCGTCCCTGTCACCTCCTGTTTATTTAGGTGGTCCTGGCACAGTCAAGATTTATAATCCTTGCTGTCTACACTGCATGTTAATGTGCCTTCGCACACTTTGTAGACATGACCAATGGACAAACTGGTTTTTAAGGCAGGCCTGTAGAGGGAACGAGTCGTGACTGTCATCACATTTGCCTCAAAAATTATTTCTATTTCACGAGCTGTATCACACTAACCCACATGTAAATAAAGCATATTTCGGGTATTTCACAACTGACAATATCTCTACAAACACAAAATTTTCTCGTTCAACATAAAATGTATCAAGAAAAGTGATGCTTAAGTGTACTTTTGATTCTCAGGACACTCCGGTTTGTCCATTGGTTATGTCTACAAAGTGTGCGAAAGCCCAATGATATGCAACGTGTCTACTTCTCCGGAATTTAAATCACTATCTAAACACCCTTAACTGAAAACTAGCTTATCCAAGTGCTTAAATAAAATTTTCCCTTTGCTCAAACGATACCCTCATTCAGATTTCCCGTGTTTTTCCCTTAACTCTATTTCGGTTACCTACTTGGAGGTAACACTTTGATTTGGTGGGAGAGACCCTGTTAGGGTTGCTTAATCAGACTTTTTGTCTCAACTGCTAAACTCCCTGGATCCATGGTTTGAAACTTTTAACCTATTGCTTATTATGCTAATAATTGTTGAGATGATTTTTAACTCCTTTGGAAATGACAAGGGGCGTCAAGGTCAGGGATCTGCCAAGGAACCTCCCGGCGATTACTGGCTGAGACGGCTCTTGGCAGAGGGACGAAAAGGGACCCATATGACGAGGTCTGTTTCGAGATCCCTCGAACATCCTTAACTAACTCCTTTGGAAGGATAAAGTAAAGAAAACCACAATCGTTGTAATTACCTCACCTAATGGTCAAGCCGTGTTTGGCTCTAGAACAACAAATTAAACCTACTGTGGCCTTATATTTTGGTTTATTTTAGCACCAGCTTAATCTTCATTCGATAAAAAATACAAGGTTCCATTTTCAAGCATTTTGGAGGGTCCAAAAACTCATTTTAATATTTAAGCAATTTAGGCAAAAATATTAAACGATTTCTAAAATTCAAATATAATATTTCTACGTGCACACAAACTGATAACCTATCTTCTAGGAACTCTGGTCTGCAAAACAATAGGACCTGCTAGTTCCATTGGAGGTGAAAATTATTAGGGATAGGGAGATTTACTAAAAAGTTACAATCAATTTCAATTTCCAGTAAACAAGTAAAAGTTGATTGTAAACTTTACAACAGAAATTTGATAAATTTCAAAAATTCGAGTGCACCTGATGGCATCTGGAAATCTCTGTTAATTAAGAAATACAGGTGGAACGAAGAACTACTCCTGCAGCTCCAAGAGAATGTATAGGAATATAAAAACAGGAAAATGGAAAAGTTTCTACGAGCATCTTGCAATTTCACTATGCTTGTAACCTTACCCCATCCACTTCAACCCTACGAAAGGGATGAGTTTAGTTATTGCGGAAAAGTTCAAATTCGTTGAGTTGAGATACTGCTCGAGGAACTTTTCTCTCAGTTTATTGGTCAGGAAGAAACTTTTATATGCTCCACAATGGTGCCTCTGACATTGAAATCAATAATAACCGAGGAAGTAAAGATTGATAAAATTATGAAGCGGAAGTTGGTAAATGGGTCAAGTACTGATGCACTTTTAGTTAAGATTGGCATCGTGTCATTTCAAAGGAGCGGGATTTTGTGTGAACTTTTGTTGAAGATTTCCCGGAATTGGTTTCATTTCAAGTTATTTCAACGTACTGTTAATTTGGATTTAAGGATCAACAAAGAACTTTAGGTTGTGTAGATGTTGCCTTCAAGGAGGAAGCTATTAGTTTTACTTTGGGTTGGAGCAAGAGGGCAGGTGTTTACCTTTGACGTAACTCTGAAGACGTAAATGGGGGGAGGGGAGTGCTTAAAAGATTGACGTCTTAAAAGGATCGCCTCAAGTAAAAACGGTTCTGGAAATTATTTGCCAATTTAGTTCTCCTGATCTGATATCAATAAGTCTTGAATGTCTTAAAAGATTTTAGATTTTGTGCCTACCCTTTTCCATCACATCGCAATTCCTTCGGATAGAATTTTCATGAATATTTTAACCATTTAAAAGGAAAAATCCATTTTAAATTTACCTGGCCTCTTGTCTGCTAGACTTTCCTTTAAATGCAAGAGAAAGATATTTAATATAAGGCGAACACAAAGGTCTTGATGGGTAAATTGTCAACAAATTTTTAGAATGGATCGGATGAAATGCCCTTCTTAGCCCTAGGGAGATCCAAGATTTTCGTGAATATAAGGTTGAATAAGTCAAAAAGGTGGCTTTAAATATATGTATCAAATTTCCATGGGAAATTTAAAAATATGTTTACATTGAATTCGATTGAAATTGGTTGCACCGCAGGGACACTACTCGAAATTGTCTTTTTATCTCCGCTTTGAATGTTTGAAAAGCAGGCATGTATTGATTAGCGGAAAATGAATTTAAATTCAAAACAAAATGGGTCTAATCAAAAAAGATGACTTTATAATAGGATGAGTGGTTCCAAATAGGAATCAAAAAAGTGGTTGGCAATTATATACAATCTCAATCGACCGTATGAATCAATTATTTTTTAACGAAATCCTAATTATTCTCTCGATAAACCCAAATCCCATTTCATTAACTTTAAATAGGACTCTACACATTTGTGGTAAATTATTTTCAATGGAGGCTTTCATACAGACTTTATTTACGTTGTAAAGCAACGATATAAAACTCTTGACTATGTCCTGCATATCTTGCAGAATCTATTAAATCAGTCTTTAGTTCATTTCTGCAAGAAATAATAGATGCGCCTTATGGCTGAATCAATTGTAAGAGTTATGCAAATATAGTAGCGAAATTCCAGAAAAATTTCCAGCCTTTTCATTGTATACTAATGGATAAACTCTTACCGAAATTTCCTTTTGCGTAAGCTATCCTGTGTGTATCATAGGCTTGTCGCGTAAAAAAATCAAACCTGAGCGAATCGTGCCGAGGATAGAAGATTGATTGTGAAGTGAGATGTAATGGGGTCCTATGGAGTATCGGCAATCTTGTCCTGAGAACCCGACTCTGCGATTGACCGTTTTTCAGGATATTATGCGTGAAACAAAAAAATGAATCTTTTTAATGTAAAAAGAAAGGAAAGAATAAAAAAATAAAAAAACACTTCAATTAATTTAGTTTATCAAATAATAATATGAGTTTCCCTTCTAGCCCAGAAGGCGTACTTCTCGACATGTAATTGTTAGTAAAGTTAGACCAATTAAAATGACAAAAGAATTTGTTAGTAAATTAGTGCAATTTCATTTAGTTAATTCTTATTGATGGGTTCATACCTTCCATAATTAGTCCTCCAAGATTTTGTATGTAAAAGAGGGACACCCCTCAGACTATGATATTAATCTTAAAGGATACTTTCCTTCCCTTGGAGTTCCGGAGAGTCAATATTAGAATTCAATAGCTGGTGGACAAAAATAATGTCGACAATTCTACATCGCTTTTCCAAGGAATTCAAATTGACCAACTTTAGGGTGCTTGCATAACGAAGCATGGATGGTCAATGGTAACTGGTTTTTCCACGTTGTCGTTATTGTTTTTGCTGGAAATACAACAACAATGTATGGATTAAACAGTTACCAGCGACCATTCATACTCTGTTGTGCAAGCACATTCAGGTGTTCCTGTTAAGGTGGCAGAATCAGAGGGTCATTAAAAGGAAGATCTCTGATAGCAAACTTAACGAAGCTGCGCTGATCGGACTCTATATGGCCAATGTGGACAGCGTTGAAAGGGTTCCAGACCTGAAGTACATACTCAAACAGTGGTCTCAGAAAGCAGTTATATAAAGAACAATTTTTCCTTAGGAGTAGAAATTTATTTTCTAATTCTAGGATTTATATATGTTTTTTAAGGTATTGCCCAAGCTCGGGGACAACCTTGTGATGCACACAGCACAACGCAAGTGGAAGGAAATTTTAGGGAAGAGGAAACTAGGAAGTTTTAACCTAATAAATGTTGCAAATAAGCCACAATTTTTAGCATGTAGCTTTTTACCATTCAACATCCTAGCGGCTGCACATGTACAATTGTTGTCACCTCAACCAGTGGTATGCAGATAAATCGCCGCCGGAGTGGAATCCACCCCCACAGAGAAGGAAGTCTGTTTGCCTGCGCCTCAGTCCGCTCGACCATTGGCGTGGGTATATGATTAAAAACAAAACTATGAGACGCTCATAGCAAATATTACAAAATGTACTTCATTTGGATGTCTTTCCTTAATTTATTCATCATCCTTTGTTCTATGTCCACACCTTTCTTTCATCTGAACATATTGTATTGCCACTGAATCTTCGTTGTCAAGAAAATCAGCTCAATAGTAGATTTTTAAAGAGGCATCTGACCCATTTTTCCACTCCACACTTACTTGGACCTAAAAATTTTGTGTAGTCACCGGAAGGAACTTCGTTTGTGTGCAAAGTTTCAAAAAAATGTGTTCGGTAGAAATAGAGCGGAATGGGGTTTAAGATATTCCAGAGGACCATTTGGAGCTTTTATTAAACGCGCTCTACTTGTTTTAACCTGAAAATATTATACTGTCATTTGAACTGCGCATGCATGTCAAGTTTCAAGAAAATCGTCCCAATAGGAGTGCACAGAAATTTGATTTATATTTCTAGGTGACCCCCAGTAGAACCCGTGTCCCATGGCCATCCCACATGCCATGATCTGATAATATTACATTGATATTGGAACTACCCGTGAGTGTCAAGCTTCAGGAAAATTGGTTCTGTAGAAGTGAGTGAAACACTGATTTAGATTTTGAGGGCTCCCCCGGCAGAACCTTTAACTTGAAAACATTGTATTATCATCGGAACTAGGCTTGTATGCCGAGTTTCAAGAAGATCGGTTTAGTAGATCAAAAATTGATTTCAAAATTTTACCCAGACAAAGTTTCTAATTTAATAAAAATATCATTGCTAAAAGCCAAAAGCCAAGTCAATTGCTGCCATCGAAGATGCTTTGTATTCATGGAAATTTAAAATTAATGGACAATCAAGCAATGGTCAAATGCATGCATCGGATGGGGGTGAATTCATCCCTGGCGATGGAGTGTGAACAAAAGCTCAATGAGTATACTTCACAAAATGAGGTATATAATAATTTGGCGAAATGATATATAGGGATCGAAGTGAACGAAAATGCTGACACCTTTATGAAGGAGGGGTTTCAAAGCCCTGAACCATCTCCGCTGTAACTGTTAGACCTAAAGGACACCCTAGCACGGAGAGTCAATATGAGAATTCAGAAGCTAGTATATAAAAACTATATCAGCAAACCTACGTCGCTTTTCCAAGGAAGATATATCAAAAAGATTAAGCCGCTCGCGATATGATGGAAGAATCAAAGGATTGTTCCATAGGAGGTCGCTAAGGGCAAATCTAATGAAACTGCGCTGAACAGACTCAATGCGACGGATGTGGACAGCGTAGGATGCATGCTTAAGTATTCCCTAGACCAGCGCCGGATGAAATCCAGCATGGAATTACCCCTAGAAGCAACGAAATTAATATGGGAAACAAAATCAAGCTTAGAATCAAGCTTGCGCCGAGGTCATTAAACGACTCCACCCGAAGAATATTATCTGCTGCGAATGTGTAGTCAAAAACGTATTCTAAAGAATGATATGACTTCACATGTGCCTTTGATAGAAGTGATTTTAAGAGGGTATCCATTTTCTCCTCTTCACACCTGGCTAACCACTTACACGTGTCTACGTCAAAATCTATATATGCAAATACAACCTGCCTCTCATCTCTGTTGGATTTAGAACACTTTTGTCGCAGGTGTTTCTTTTTTCTACTGATACCAATATATTGTTGTCTTCGTGAAAAACCGAACTGGATCTAAATCTTTTCTGATAAAAATATCAAAGATTAGTAAATATATGAACCCTGCAAAAATCATGCCATACGCATACTGATTAGAGCTTATCATGTGAACGCAAAAATAGTGATCGAATTCCATACTAAACTGATTTTGAGATCCTTAACAACGTGACACCCTGATTTACCGCAACAACTGAAAAATAGTCATAGTCCCATCAAACCCATTGGCATAAGTGTTTCGGTGTTCAAGCGGAAGATTATCGTTATCATTACCTGAAGGACCAAAACTCTAACCGGATTCAATCTAGCCCAATTTTGTTATAGAAAGATGTTTGCGAAAAGGTTTTCCACATTCCCCAACCAAGGAAGGACTTTTCAACCTCTGTAAATAGCATGGACAGGAAATAAATCCTTAGCACAAGGTGCGAGTCAATTTGGTGCAATTTCCCCAAATGGATTTCATCTTCCTTTGAATACTATTTGCAGGGAGGTTCTATGAAAAGCGTATGAAAAAGTTAAGCTGATGTAAGGGCGATGAAAAAGTGCTGAAAAACATGAATCTATATGAGAAGGGGTTCCTCACCCACGCAATCTTTTAACAGCCTTTGACTGTGTAGAAAACGTAAGGAAGGAGTCCGCTTTTAAGAAAAAAGCTGTTAGAAAATTTCTTTTAATTCCCCATCGGATGTGATGATATTCGTCGTAGAATCAGAATGTTGTAATCCTGGAAAAATATTTCAGTTTGTAACTTCTTGTTTAATGTCTGCGGAAACAGAGAAAACTTTGATCTTTTGACTTTTTACATGGAAATCCTCCTGATAGGAAATGTGATAAAAGTTGTCATTATTTCCGCATGATTTTTTTATACTTTGAGTTGCGTCTTCCGAAGTTATGACAGGTATATCCGTTTTTTGTTTGACATGTTTGTGCATGGTAATTGCGCAAAAGGAAAAGTAATGACGTCAACATGGCATGTTTTTTTGGCGTCGCAACATATGAAATGAAATTGTTTCCTCCTTACTACTGAGATGTGAAGAAGATATGGATTATGGCTGTCAGGGCCTCTTTTACACATCCTCTTCCTTAGATCCACCTCTCTAAGCACGCTGAGCACCTGGAATACCTGCAACACCAACATTTGTAGCATTCGTTAGTAAAATATGCCGCTACCACGTGTAGACTAAATCAGCAAATAAATATTGTCTGTCTGATACTAAATTACCGATATTAAAAGTTCGACTACTTTGACGAATTTCTGTCTGGCAAGAACTGGAATGACTGAGACTGTTCTTTCTTTTTTATCTTCCCCATCAAATTCTGTCCACGTGTAGCCTACTGTGGGGTTGCTTCCAGCAAATTGTCATGGGTATAAATTACCTGGCAGTTATTGCATCTTTTTTCCATCGCCTGTGTAGACTTAGAAGCAATATTTTTCCAAATGTCGCCACATTACTACCCCATCCAAACTAACCTTAACCCATTCGAGACGGATTACACACCGTGTGTATAATGATAAAAAGCTCTCTCACTGCAAAAGCATTTTTGTATGGGACTTTCTCACAAATGTTTCTAAACAAAATCTCGTCTCGAATGGGTTAAATGGGCTTTCTAATTCTTTTCAGGCATTGGAGGTGGATGCTACTACTTTGAAATCTGACAACGAATTGCCATGGCCATGGGCAATGCCATGGGCAATACAGCACAAGTGAGAATAATGCTCATTATTTTGCGTAAAATCCAAATACTAAATTACTAAATTTAAACAAATAGCAGTATTAATTACAATTATAAAGGAAGTTACAAAGGCAAGGGAAAAAACCGAAAAATTAATATTATGAAAAATTTATAGTAAGTAAATATAAAGAAAAAGCAGAAAGTAGGAAATAAAAATGTAAACAACCATGTATAGTGATCTGCACCGCAATACTATAAACTAGAAAAGTACTTTATCGAGAGTCTTTTGAAGCCAACAGGACAACAGATGGATCTTATTTCAATCGGTAAACGGTTCCATACGCGAACGCCATGAACGAAGAACTGATGGGTACTGAAATGTAATTTATGCCGCGGCATACAAAGCAGCTTAGTCCGAACAGAAGATAGAAATCAAATAATTTGGACTCAAACAGTTGATTACTTTGAACATCATAACACCCTGTCTAAACTTGATATAATTATCCAGCGTACAGCCAATTATATTTTTATCTACGAAGACCATAAATATATCTGGCACACG
>QYTT01085552.1:14572-25355 GCA_006980735.1 Dasypogon diadema | reverse complement strand
AATTATAAAGGAAGTTACAAAGGCAAGGGAAAAAACCGAAAAATTAATATTATGAAAAATTTATAGTAAGTAAATATAAAGAAAAAGCAGAAAGTAGGAAATAAAAATGTAAACAACCATGTATAGTGATCTGCACCGCAATACTATAAACTAGAAAAGTACTTTATCGAGAGTCTTTTGAAGCCAACAGGACAACAGATGGATCTTATTTCAATCGGTAAACGGTTCCATACGCGAACGCTATGAACGAAGAACTGACGGGTACTGAAATGTAATTTATGCCACGGCATACGAAGCAGCTTAGTCCGAACAGAAGATAGAAATTCAATATTGCTACTCAGATAATTTGGACTCAAACAGTTGATTACTTTGAACATCATAACACCCTGTCTAAACTTGATATAATTATCCAGCGTACAGCCAATTATATTTTTATCTACGAAGACCATAAATATATCTGGCACACGAATTATAAGCAACACATGCTACTCAATTTACCCATATAACTTCACAGCCATAACTTAAAATTGGTATCAGCAAGGCCTTAACCAGGCGGATCCTTGTATCTCTAGGGGTATAAGATGCATGAAACCATAAACGTTTCAGACCACCATAAATTTTGCTAACCTGCAGATCAACAGATACAACTAAGTGTAGTGTCGAAAATCATATCAAGGACCCTAACCGAGTCAACGAATGAGATAGGTACACCATTAAGATTTAAGCCAGATAACTGAGAAGTGTCAACATGATTCTTGAAAATTACTATGGCCTGAGACTTACCTGGATTCAGCGTGAGCTTGTTTAGCTCTGCCCAGGTGAAAATACATGCTAAGTCTACATTAAACACAATTACACTGTTATTGAAATTCACCAGGTCAGTAGCCAGACTAAACTGGACATCATCAGCATACAAATTTAAAGAACTATGTTTGGGTACTTTAGTTAAATAGTTTATATATAAATTGAAAAGCAATGGACCCAGTATAGATCTCTGTGGAACTCCCGACTATAGATATGCTCTATGAGAGGAACGCAAAAAAATACAAAAGCTTTACTGCACAGCTCGAGAACTTGTATTCGGTTTTAAGTTTATTGCACATAATATTAAAATCCACTGAATCAAAGGCTCTACTTAAATCAAGTAGATACAAAATCGTGGCTTAATTTTTCTCCACATCACTCCTAATCCTTAACCAATTTCAACAGGGCAGTAACTGTGCTATGTGTTTTACGAAAACCAGACTGGACACTATTCAAAAGCCCTCAGATCTCAATATAGTCTATTATCTGGTTGAAAAGGATTCTTCCCAGCACTTTTAATAAAACAGGCAAGATACTGATGGGACTATAGTCACTTGGCTGATTGGCTTTTGGATGCTTTTTTACAGGGGTAACTTTCGCTAACTTCCATAATGCCGGAAAACATCCCGTCGTAATTGCAGTATTAAAAATGTGTGTAATGGGTCTAATCATCAGCGGAAGAATCAATTTAAGAAAGTTTAAGTCTATGTTATCAAGTCCAACAGCATTGGATTTGACAGATTTCACAGCTATTATAACTTCCCATTCGTAAGTATTTTTAAAAGAGAACTCACCCTCATAATAATCAATTGAGTGTGAGGATAATGCAAGATTATCAGTTGAATTTCTGGAGGAGTTACAAAAGTAATTATTTAATTCATCCAAGTTTAATTCACACACTCCATCATCATAGTCCTCAATTACACTCATAGTCCTCAAGTTTTTCCATAACTTACGCGAATGCAAGGACGGATCGAGCTTTTTTTTACAGTAGTTGGCTTTCTATTTTCTAATAGCAGCTGTTACCCTATTTCTCAAGGATTTAAAGTTGTTCGGCAGCATTTCCCCTCCAAATCTTCTCCAGCATTTGTATGCGTAATCACGTTCGGTTATTAATAATTGTATCTCCCTAGTAAACCAGGGCGAGATAGGCTTAACTTTGCAGGTTTTCAAAGGTACAAACGATTTAAAAAGATGATTGATATTGTTATTGAAGAGGGCAACTTGATCTTTGACATTTAATAATGTTTATTGTATAATATAATTTCCGTCGTTATTTATGACCCCTTGCCAGCGTGATGGTTTAAAAATAACCAGTTTTGAAAAATACCTTGTCTCTAGAGCGGAAGAACTCAAGGTCAGGATGGAATTTTATGTTCGATGTAAGAAAACATCAGAACTTCCCCTTCTTCCAGATAGATTGAGTTACGTACTAGTTTCACTAAAAAATTTACTAATTGCAATTCAAGTGGTATTCTAACTACCTCTCAAGGAGGAAAAGAACCAAAAATCCTAGATATAGGGTATTATAGCTTTGAGCAAAAGTGTGTAACGCATCGAAATATTCATAATACACAAAAATAAACTACATTGCCATTAATGGGAGATGAAAAGAAGTCGTTTAATAGATGTCCGTCTGTCTGTCTGTCCGCGAGTTATCTCGAGAACGCCTTAAGCTAGAGACTTGAAATCTGGTGCACAGATACCCTATTAAAAATGAAAGATCGAGTTCGTGAATGGGCCAATTTGGACAACTACTTGATAGGGTTGCCATATGAAACCTCCAGCTATGTCAAATAAAAAATCGATATTTTCTTTCTACAACGTGAACGTATCGAAGTAGATGGATAAAATTCGACACGCAAGTACTTTAGTAAAATCTAAATATCCTGGTAGAAAACTAACCAAATCGGCTAACTTCTTCAGAGGGCTGCCACATCAAAGTTTTATTTTAAAAAAAAACGGAAATTAAATTTTTTTCAAACGTTTTTGCGATCGTCATGAAAATATGCATATATAGGTTTTCTAGTTCACTGATTGCTAATCCCGAGTCGGATTTCTTAAATTGAAAATGGCGGCTCCAATATGGTGGACAAGTTTTTCTAAACGTTTTGATAAAATATCGGATATATAGGTTTTTGGGGCTAATGATTACGAATTTAACCTTAAAACTTAAAAATTCAACATGGCAGATCAAATATGGCAGTCGTAAATGTTAACATTTTCAAGAGGTTCGCGATCATCATGAAAAATAAGTCCATATGGTTTTTTAGAGGTCGCTAATTTCGAATCTGGGGTCAAATTTTGGAGATTCAAAATGCCGGGTCCAATATGGCGGACAGGGGTTACTTCAGGTCAACGGAATATTCACGAAATGGCAAATTAAAGCTAAAGGGTGCGTCAACAGGTTTCGTATAGTAGGACTGCCTGCAAATTTGAAGGTCAGCTGCAAATATGTCGCGGTCAACGCAAAACTACAAACGCATTATTTTCTTTTCTTCCCTAATACGTCTAGGCCCTAGGGTATAACATAATTCGTCTAAATCAATTTTAGACTTTTTTTTGTTAATTTTCGTACTACCTAACATATATTATTGATTAGAATTGAATTGGAAATGAATTTATATAAACATATTCTGATTGTATGTAAAAATTTCCATCTAACTCCAAAATAGTAAACATAAAACTTGAATTTAAAGTCGCCATAACTGAAATGACGTCATTTTCCAGTGAGAAATGCCCTCGTAATATGAAATTTATGTATATTAAATAACGTTAGAAAATTTCCCCAATATCGCAAGCTTATAAAATTAAAATTGATAAACATAACAATTTATTGTTTCCTAGGACGAGCAGCAAAAGGGCACAGAGAAGACACCGCGAAACAGCAAGAAACTGGGGGTGATATTCTATCGTAGCAGTCTATCGATTCGATTTCCTATTATGTGAGGGTATCCACTGAAACCCATCGGCATGCTATAGAGAAGGGCAAAAGGGAAACTGGATAAAAGGGTTTTCCTCTTCAAGCCATCGAAGGGCCAATTTGCACTGCGCTTATGGCGAGCGACGTAAATAAGACACAAATTGGGTAAAATGTCCCCATTCAGACTCTCCCACATTATTAAATCGTATCGTGTCAAATTCGTAGCAAACATTCAATGTGCGGCTCAATATTTTCACCCTGTTTACTAGACTTATCCCGGAGGTGTTCAATGGATAACTGCTTGCTCCTCACCCCTATGAACTACCACTTAATAGTCACTCCTGAAATTTGCCACATAATAGGAATTTTTAAAGCTGGAGACTGCTTTGGTTTTCAAACCTTCAGAGGTGTTTAAGTGGCGATGTCAAGCAGAAATCAGATTATTCCGTTGATTGAGGAAAAGCGATAGTACCTACCATTATCGTTTAACTGATAAGCGTATTGAAAAATTATCGCTTAGTAATTGACTTATTGGAAAATTTATGTTGGCCTTTACTGGAAAGGGGTCCTGTAGAGTAGTTCTATCAGGTGTGCATGAAATGGATGGCTTGAGGACATTTTCTTTTCCATTAAAGGAAGTAGTAAAATTTATAGTCTGAACTTTTATGAAGGTAACGAGCCTTTAGCCTTTAATTTATATCCGGAAAATGCGCTACTTAGGTCTTTATCAGGTACATTAATTTTAGTGCTTCTTTCTGCAATCTCTACGAAATACTTGAATATGTAATAACTGAATAATTTTGTCCACAGTACAATGGTTACTTATCGGATAACTAAGAATGCGGGTTATCTTATGTAGAATTTGTTTGAAGAAAGTTTTGACCTAGTTCCGCACGAGTTCCAACTCAACTACACTGAAATCATTCGTTTGAACGTGGGGGTCGGAACTAGGTCGGAACTGGACCCAAGTCATAATACGCCAGGTCCGCACCTACGATTATCGGAGGTTCAACCAGTACAATTACAATCAGGTGATTTCCTTTAAGTTTGTTTTCATGCAACGAGGGTTACTTACTAGTTTTATGATTCAAATAGACATAACCATGCACTAAAATAATGCCCATGTTCTCATCTTTTTTTAATGAGTGATTTTCAAAATTATCAATGCCCATATTATTTACAAAGCTTACTTAGACAGGAATAGTCAGCTGATATCTGAGCGAAAATCATTCGTTTGAATGGGGTAGGTACTAGGTTTTCAACTCCGACCTGGATTTTTCAAACGAATTCGACATTAGTGAGTTTTTTACTTTTATTTTTAGAACTTCGCGACGTAATAGAAACTTATTGATGCCGTGCTCTCATCGGAAAGAAATGGAGGGTTCTTATCTTACCTTGTCCAGGTCATTCGCGGTCATTAACGTAATTGCAGCATGATCATGATCCAGTGCGATATCCAGATCAGAGATCTTAGTTATAGGCACCAGATGATGATTGTCGAGATTTACTGGAGGTACTTCAGTACAATTCACCGGCGGATTGAGAAAAATTTTACATTGTGATTTAACTGGATTTTTGTATATTATTGCGCTAGATCCACACAATCCAAATTTATATGTGCAATACAATCTTTCAACAATCCAGTGGGTCTACTTAAGTACAAATTTACGTAATCCGCATATAGATGTTAGCGTTTTTAAGAACTAGTGGTAAGCCATTCATGAAAAGGTTAAAAAGCAGGGGACCTAATATTGATCCTTGTGGTACATCGCGATGAATAGGTAGAGTGCTTGAAATAACATTGTTAACTTTCACCCGATGTCGAAAATCCCTAAAGCAGTTTTCAAATAAGATGGTAGGGTAACTGACTCAAAGGTATGAGTTAATAAGTATACCCACGCTCTTAAAAGCATTTGAAAAATCACGTGCAACTAACGCCGAAATTTTGTTGTCATCCATGGCCTCCCTAATGCTTTTTCAGCAAGACTGACTCACGACATCGAAAACAGCGAAAACCGAATAGTCATTATGAGAGCATGTTTTTGCAAACCGTGGCATAATCATACATCAAGATAACGAAGTTATATTCATATAATGTGCATAAAGATTCAACATTCTTCCCACAACGCGTCGGTAGCGAACTTGGTTGAGGCATAATTGTGAAGATTTGCTACTCTGTTAGCGCACAATCGATCCCAGCAAAGGGTAGGGTGATTTATTTGGGTAACAGTGAATGAGGTAATTCTTCATATATCAGTTGAACTTACAAGGCCACTTGAATGTTGCACAATAAAATTTCATGTCGAAAATTTCCTTCTGTCTAAATTGTGCTGTGCGCATCATAGAATCAGCCCGTATCCCCATTTGATACGATTGAATGTGGTACTTGCTAGTCCTTTGGATTTAACTTGAAAAAAAAAAAAGAAATCTTAAGAAAAGGGAGTAAGAAAAGCACATTCGCACAATTCTGCTGGAAAATTCATAAAATCCCACTGTTTGTAATCTATTGTTCGGAATATAAAAGGTGAAGATGGTTAAATATGTGAGTATTATATTTTATAAGAAAGTAGCACGTAGAATTTGTTGAATGTTTGCAATACAAAATCCGTGATAGCGTCAGAACAAATTCAGAACGATAAGGTAGGCATGCATTGTTTCATGACATGAAGATGTATAAAAAATTGAATGACCTGAAAAAAAAGTTTTCAATCTAAAAGGAGGGATACGATCAAATGATATAACTGCAACTATGGCAATAGGAACAGTATTACCACTATTCAGGAAATCGTGTTCTCTCAATTCAAGGTTTTCCAATGTGTTGTTTTCTGGGAACCAATATAAGATAGTCATAATTTAGATCAGGAGTCTTACTGGCAGAAATCTAAGGAGACTTCGGAATTTTTTTAGCAGCAAGAAACTTTTACGTCATTTTCGGTCATTGTAATGCTTTGCGAAAACTAATCGGGTTTGATTGAGAGATCTGCCACAATGTTCATAATCTCAAGATCTTTCTACCCTGAAATTTATCTCGTTCTTGAAAAACTTTTTATAAAATAAAGAATAAACCTACTTTCAGTCTTCTGATAATAGAAAATAGTTTGATCGTGAATGTAACTAAGAAGTGAATGAAGTTCTTCAACCATAAATGTGGATAAATGGTATTTTAACAATTAACTACCTGCGCTACAGATTATATAAATGGGCCATTCCATGTCAAAAATTTAAAGATGAGATTTATTTAAATGAATTATTATTACAAGGTTTATAAGCGTCTTAGCTTTTTAGTAAACGAACACTTAATACAAATTTCTCAAATTTGATGTTAAAAAAAGAAGTTAAATTCCTATTAACCTTTATCGTACGAACTTTTTAGATATAAGTAGACCACTGGCGGCCGGATTTTTTTTTTTGTAATTTGAGGAAGGAAAATATAAAGATTTAATACACAGAAAGTAAGAATTGATCATTTATTTAAAAAAACAATAAGTAAACACATCAAAGAAAGGATCAAGGACATAACTTAGAAAGTAAGCAAGTCCCACTTTTAACCGAACAGAACTTATCCACAAACAACAAATGATTTTAGAATTGAAAATATAAAATGTATTGACTTGTACCCCCAAGAAATCTTAAACGCACTTTTGTTGTATGTATACAACGTTCGTACGATAAAGGTTAAATACCACTACAAAAATCATCCAATTTATATAACGTAAATATTATAAGATGCAATGGAACTTCAATAGCTGTGTTTTTTTGCACAAGATATCATGATCTGGATCTCACTTAGACACGTAATTACAACAACAACAAAAGATCTCGATCTTTATACAGATCTTGAATCTGGATCTTTAAAGATCCGAAAATTAGTACCAATTCCCACATATAGGCGCACTTTCATAGTCTTAGATGTTGGTACTATTGTTTATCAAACTTAAAGAGTTATCTTAAAAACATTAGCAGCTGTCAACTTGACAATGATTATCAGTACTGCCAACGTATAAAACTAATTTCAACAAGATCCCGATCGTTTTTTTGCTTACAGATCTGGATCTTGAGCAAAAAAACACAGCTAATGTAAGGTGGACGCCTTATCGGAGGACCCACTTTGAAAAGAATTATCAATTTTAAGATTTAATTTCGAGAAATTATGAATTTGTTACGTTTTTTTTTAATTAAAGTATTTAGAAAACTTGTATAAAAGGTGTTGTGACTTTCTAAAACAAAAGGAACTTACCAATATTTCACACAATGTCCCACACGCAACGTAGCAGTACCACACGTAACAAAATTAAAAGCCATAAAGTTTACGCCATTTAGAATTCTAAATATGATTTCTTCTAATACTTTTTAATTACGTAACCATGGAATGCGCCAAATATACTTATTTATTTCATTGCAAGGAAGTAGATACTATCATTTTGAAAATCTAATCAGGTAACTGTAATCGTAACGTAGTGAGCTCTTATTGCACAAGTAATTGATTTTGAAGCATCTTTAACAGAACAATCAGAATATGATGATGGATCTGTTTACGGAATTCTAAATCCCTTGAAGAGTTCTCTTCTAATACAAAACAACATAATTTTTTGTTTTTACATGAATTTAGCCCTTAGCAAAAAATATCCTTAAACGAAAATTTTATATTTATTTTAGCCTAAAAAATCATGACAAGAAGTCCTTATCCAAAACCAGCTGGAAAAGCTTCACAAATCCCTTTCATCTCAAGTTAAAGAAAAAGAAATTGTTTTTTTCCTAAGCTACTCCTAGCTCCTTGAAATCCTTGAAATAGACGACACTGTTGGAATTCGGGCAAGCGTGTATTTTTCCAGGGAAAGCGCAGTAAAATTTAATGAAAATGTTCAGCTTCTTGGAGGGTCATTATAGGCCACATCCATTTATCAGGCACGCTCTGTGTCCTTTTAATGTAAAATGTGGATGAGCCCTGCCAAAATGTAAGTATGTGTACGCAACCTTTTTTTTTATGGCCAGCAGAAACGCTGTCCTGGAACTCTTGCTAATAGAAAAAATTGTTATATAACAGTCCATTGCCAGGGTGGCGAATTCTTTTCAGATTTTATGGTGAAGGACTGTAAGATACGAGCCTTGACACCATTTTTCTTGATATTGTCAGATCCAAATTTATTGCTTTCCCAGATATGCTGCCAGTGCTCTAAGAATTTGAATAATTAACCACAGTCACAGTGTTGACCTTTGTCTCGCAAGTTTTAACGAAGCCACCACCACTTCTTTACAATCTAATTGAGGGGAGCCTTTAAATGGTCGACTGGGCACTACTAATGGGTCCTTTGTTAGCGCTGAGTAGACGCTCGAATTTGAATGGAATAAAACAAAGTGATAAGTTTCATTGTTATGGAGTTTTCCGGCACTCTGGAGTTACGTAACGATGCTGCATCAGTCTGGGATGATTTTCGGATTGGGTTTCAAACTCGCACTTCACGAAATAAGCAACGGCTATAGGAGATGGGTGAAATATTTGGGAACAGCAGAAAGGATTTAGCTTCCGTTTGATTATTACTTCCAGAGAATATTATCCAGACTCCAGACTCGGACTGCACAAATGTCTGGCAGGGGTAGGACATTCTAAATATAGAGATAAATTTTACCCAGACGACGAAGATCTTTGTTCCCTTTTGCAGATTGTTATGGTCGGAAGATATATGAGTACTCCAGCTTATCTAAAAGCTCAGAACTACCTTATCTCTTTACGGTTAAGTTAATTTTTGCTTGGGCAAGGCAGACTTAAGAAGTGAGCATTAAGTTCGAACAGAATTTTCCGTAAAGCTCTAGGGGTGGCAGGCACTACATACATATTCTGTTGCCCTATAGGTAGTGAAAAGTTCAGTTCAATTTTTGCCATTCTGAAATGTTTATGCGAATATTGATTTTTGTTATCGAAGTTATATGCGATAGAAATGCTTTGCCAATTCTTTAATATCATGGGGTATATTAGTTTTGATCCAACGTTTGTAACGCATAGAACCAATAATGCTAGAGCAGAATGACTTATATGCATATGCTCAGAATGTGAAAGCAAATCGATTTAAGCATGTCCGTCTGTCCGTCTGTGCACACAATAACTCGAAAACGAATTGAGCTAAAAGGCTGAAACAGGCCGCCATATTGAATTTTTGGATTATTGGGCATAATTCAAATAGGGAACAACGTATAGCCCTCAAATTTAGTAAAGAGCAGTTTAATGAGACGCTTAACCAATAAAATAAAAATAGCACATATTTCCCCACTCCTTGGTCGGGCCGCCATATTGGATTTTTGCATTATTGGACATAATTCGAAGCGGAAGCAACCTATCATTTTGAAATCTTGCATAGACGTGTTTTATGGGACTCCAAGTCGGAAAAACGAAAATAGGGCACGTCCCCCCACTCCTCGGTTTAGCCGGCATATTGAAGTTTTGGATTATTGGACAAAATTCGATAAGGAGATAACCTATCACTCTAAAATTTTGTACAGAAGATTTTTATGAGATTAATTATATTTATATCATATAGGGTATCAAGAAATCAGCCTAAGGTTGATTATATATTTTATGTTTAAAAATGAAATACCAGTTGCTGAAAAGTTTTAATAGTACAGACTAATATTAAACTAGCTGTACCACTATGAGAAGTGCTTAAAGGTGTTGGTTAATTTGAGAGACAGAATTTAATTTATAGCCTTATGATGCGGTATCGTAATCTGGAGAGTCTATTGGGGTGAGAACTAGGTAGCACGGTTCCAGGGAAACGAATGAAAAGCAAATTACGTTGTGTCTTGAGGCCTTTTATTCGTCGAGCGATATGGTAATACCTCATCACAAAACAAACCATGTTCGACCTGAAGTGGAAACCTTTCCTTAAAGTTTCTCTGGCCACCAAGAAGGACTTAATTATTTTTTTGCCCACTCCATTTCTCTTAGTTTACAGTGGCAAACGTACACAGCACCTTCAGGTTCCCTGTGAAATTCCAACCAAATGTTTCGGAATATTGTTAATGACTAAATTGGGCATTGTCGCTTTAGAATATTTTTAGTCG